>BRDA01085805.1:0-11341 GCA_036984385.1 Crenuchus spilurus
AATAGCCCATACACTTATGACTCTTGACATTAGTGATTTCACAATCCACACTTTTTATATATTTTTTCAGATAGTTGATGGTGACAAATCAATTGTTGTGCATAGTAAATTGTTTTCGAATGTGAAATAAGGTGAACTTATTTTTGGCCATGTAATTGTAATTGGTCATTATTGGCCAAGTTAATGGATATCAATATAATCACAATGCTACAAATGTTGTCTGTATCAGCCAGGCACACAGCATATCCTTTTGTAAAGTCATACATTTAGAGGAAAGAAGCATAACAATCCATTCAATCCATGCATAAAAGTGCATTTTTAGAGAAGTTATTTGTCAAACTTTGCAACAAACTAATGAGATGTTGCCATCCTGACCAATTTAGGTCAGATTCCTCCTGATGGTTTTGAGTGAATCTCTCTGCCATACACAATGCTGCTGTATTCCTTAAAGATAACAACAAAACACTAAACCCTTCATAACAGGGCCATGACAAGATCAGTGTTTACCAGTGTTTTGATGCAGCACAGACAGCTTACATTCATGGCGAGTTGGCGGCGCTCACTCATGACATGATTCTGTTTGAATTGAAGAGAAGCTTATGGTTGTGTTCTAGAATCCTCACAGTGACGGATGAGTTGTGGAATTGGAGCGATCTCATTGTGCCCCAGACTCCCTGTTTGTTTTTGTTCATTCATACGGAAAATTCCTCCGAATATCCCTCCCCCAACTTTTTATATTTCTATTGGACTTTGTAATTAAATAACGAGTCTTGACCCAGCAGGGTTTCTGGACAGAATGCTTGGTTGAGTGCCACTCAAAGCCAAAAGAGTAAAATACTTTTTCAGGTTTGGTTGTCTGGTTAATTCACTAAAACAGATCTTCAAACAAAATGATTTCTGCACTGTATAACTCTTATGTAGTCTGCTATATTAACCATATTAACTAACATATTTACCATAAATTGTAATTATGCCAATGTAATGTCTGTATGTTCATGGTGGAAATCAATGGACTATTGTATTGTCACAATTTTGTCTGTATTGTTTTTACTTATTGATTGTCTTGAGTGATAGCACAATGCTTTGTCATTGATTTTTTTAAGCCTTTGGTTCTATTTTTGAGTGAATCTGCTTTGTTGTTTTAAGAGGGAGCCATCAGTGCTAGGACAGATTCACTCATTCTTTCTCACATTCGCTTCCGCACTTGTGAACATGGACACTGGTTTGATGGCTCAGTCATGCAAAACCTGAGCTCAGGAGCTCTTACTTTTGAAGTCTTAATTGGGACATTTCTTTAATTGAGCTACTGGCTGACCATCAGCCTAGCTTTGGTCATCACAGGATTAACTGTGTTTGTATTGACATCATGGCTTCTGTCATGCCTAATGGCCTTTATCTCTCTCTCTCTCTCTGCCTTTCTCTTTCTCTCTCTCTCTCTCTCTTTCTCTCTCTCTCTATCTGTGTGTGTGTCTCACACACTCACTACATGCACTGTACCCCTTTAATATTTTTTAATTGTAAATAATCTCACTTCAGAGTGAGTGACTCTGATCACTTCAATAATGAGAAGTGTGAAAGAGTTCTTGACGTGTGTGTGTGGGGTGGGGTAAGAGGCACTTGTCTGTTGAGTGTTTAAGGTGGTCAGTGAAAGTGGGCATGACCTTTTTCCTGGTCACACCTTTTGAGCTAAATAATCTAATGAAAATGAATGGATAAACTGCAGCTGGTAATATAGGCTTTAAACATACATAGTCATGTATTTATTTTATTATTATTATTTTAATTAGTAAAAGTAATTGAGTTTAACAACGGTTTTGGGGTTAGAGAGTACTGTTCTTCTCAGACAGTACTGTTCAGCTATGCTTACACACCCCTAATTAAAATAAGCACAATCTCTTTGGATTAGCCATTTGTTCCGGCTCTAAGTCTCTGCTGATAGTGGGTTAGTGCTGGGATTTAGTTAGCCAGTAGTCACACATGGATTAGTCAGCAGACATTATGTGATTGTATGTGGGTGTCCATTCTGTAGCTACACAGAGAGAAACACAGGTCAAAAATTGGCTTCGCTTTTCAGCAATAAACATTTTCTTTATTTTAAAGACCCGTACGAAGCGGAAACGGTCTATTCAGTTTACAGCAGTTTCGTTTGACCAGTCATGGTGGGGATATTTAGAGTGTCTCAACCTGAACATCTTTTTGACACAATACAGAGCATCCAGTCAGAAGACAGGAAGATGGAGGTTTGGTCATTTAAAAGTGAATTGTGGCCTACACAAACGGGAACAAGAAAAATGGTGCATGTGACCATTTTAACCTCGTGAAACCTAGTTCAGTAACTATGATATATTATTCTGTAACTGTTATGTAGTTATTAGGACATTAAAGAAATAAAGTGCTCACATACAGGCTGTTAAGGTTTAGAGTTAAATTGATTATGGTAGATTTTTTTCAGCTTGTGTGGTAAACAGGGATCACAGAGTGAATTATGGGCGTATTCTGCCAACAAAAAAAGGTGGTATTCTCACAACCTCCACTGAAACTAACTATTTTTTGCTGTTCTATGATTTTTGTATTAAACTGCCTGAAAGTCTAAGTTTTGCTACCTCTACAGCTACAGTCAGTGATTATAAACATTAGCCTTTATGTGTTGTCATTATAGTCTCGAATAATTATTATTAATAGTGCACAGACTATACTGCAACCAAAATTATTTAATTAATTATTCAGCAGAAAATGGTAAAAAAAACATCAACACTTTTGATGCTCCAAATATGTGAAAAGACTGAATAATGTGTACAGCATAGAGCTGGGCGATATGGCCAAAAATGTTATCACAATACATTTTTCTATATTGATCAATCTCGATAATTATCACGATATTAAATTTTCTAACACTGTCATAGTTTTAAAATAACATCTTTCTAAAAACATCAGACTAAATACATGAAATGTTATGTTACTATTTAAAATATTAAAATATTTATAGCCAGAACATAATATTGTAGCGTCCGGTTGGACGCGTTGAAAGGATGGATAAGAAAGACGTTTACAGTCATCACTTAATTGTTGAAACTTACAATGATTGCTGTCGGCCGCAGCCACTCCATCAACAGGCTACAGAGCTAAGCTAACATGATACTAATGCTAGCACGTGGGCTGACACACACACAGCAAGCCCCCCCTCCTTCTCCTTCCCGCACAAATAGACGAGCGACTTTGTGCTCTCTCGCCCGGCCTCACTACGCTTTCCCCCAATCATACGCTTGTCTTAATCACAACAGTGCAATTTGGCGAGGAGGAGCTAAAAAGCAGCAGTATTAGACTTCTGAACTCACTGTCAATCTGTTTAGAGGTGAAATGAAAACGAACATTAATGCTTATCGAATTCTATTGTCCCGGCTTATCATCGTCATCGAGGGAAAAATTATCGTGAAAAAAATTTATATAGTTTTATCGTTCAGCAATAACACAGCACAATTAAGTTTTTAATGACACTGATACCTTTTTGAACATTCAGAATTCCTCACCATTTAACAAAACACAGACTCACAAGTACAGTTAGTTTGGTGGTGAAATGGAAGAACACAAAAAACTACAACCACAAACTGCTATTATGAAGAAGCTAGAATACAGCCCCTTAGCTTTGTGTTTGTGCGGCTGCAGTGTTAGGAACCATCTCACAATTACCGGAAAAGCGTTTGAGATGTCTGTTGCCAATGACACTCACATTAAGCACAGTTGTATCTTGCATCATTTATTTTAGCCATTTTCATGATTTTGTAATCATGTAATAATGTAACATGCATGCATCTTCATTCATACTCATAGTAATGTCTTGTGTAATTGTTCTAATATTTGTTTTATATACAAATATAAAAGAATAATCTATTAAGCCTAATGATGTCAAACCAACTTATTAAAATACATTAATTCCTGACTAACGATAAGACTTATTTGGGTAGTTATTAATTTCATAATGATTTATGTAAATGAAGAATCGTGTTCAGTATTCGGCTAAATTATTTATTCAGTTCAGTTTCAGCCAAAAATATTTATTTCAGTGCAACTCTAGTTATGTGCACTACAGTATCGTGTGTTAGCTAATGTTTTGAATGGACTGTTAGACTCATTCACAGAGCATTCAATTAGAACTTCAACCAGGCATTCCTAATGGAACCAGACATGCTCAGTCAGCCTGGAGTTTGTGAATGTAGCACTAATAGGAGATTGTCACTGCTGCAAGGAAGCAATTATAATGGCATCAGCAAGCACTGCACTGTGCCAGGAGGTTGGCATGGGGTGCACAGGATATTCCAAAGTTAAACTTGTGGCACTTAAATGCTGAGTGGGAGCGCAAGAGAGAATAAAACAACAAAGGGGAGTGTTTTTTATGGGTTAATTATAGCTCACTGTGGGCATTCAAATTTTGCCTTTGCTAACTTTAAGAGAAACAACTTAATGACCCCTGAAAATGACGGCCTTGTCAAGTTTGTTTCTGTGACGTCAGGCCAATTTTTCTCAGAGCTGTGAAGTTTCGTGTTTTTGTATGTATATCTGTGTGTGTGAATGCCCAAAACCCCAAAGAAAGATGGAGAGCCAACAATGTAGATGTTGGTCAGTGGATTCTGCCGCAGAATGACGACTTTCATGTGAACGGGTGTGCAAAAACAATCTGTAGAGTTTCTGTTCTTTTATGTCAGCTGAAAAAGATTATGCCATTTTTGGAGATATGAATGTGCAGAGGCCAGTGGAACTGTTAGTCTTTTGGACTTGTTTTAAACTTTATCTTTTGGATTAGATTAGTACATAAAGGAAATACTAGATTAGTCGTAAGAAGCTTGACCTCCTAGTGAAATTGCCTGCCTCTTTTATACAAGCTCTAAATGATTAGGCTACAGTTTTTAACAGCTATCATTTGGTTTGGAGAATTACTGTGTTATTATTGGACTTGCTGTGGTGTATAGGCGTGTCCATTACTTTGGGCTGCTGAATTGTGGAGTCCCGGCATTGTTTGAAAGCAAAGAGACCTTTATTTTGCATGCAAATTGGTGCCATTGTCCAACTTGGAGTGAAAAGAGACAGAGGACATTGTTTTTTAGGGAGCGAGGCTTTGGAGAGGTTTTTTGTGTGGTTGTTGGCTTGATGGCTTGTTTTGATTGGTCTGCGGGTTCAAGGTTTTTGCAGGTCAGAGTCGAGCGAGATTTTGTGGCATAAGAAGAATGATGTCACCTTAAAGAGGTCTAGAAGGGGACAAAGCCTTGAGTCGCGGTGGGGGGGTGGGGGTGTGTTAGTGAAAGGCTGAGACTGTGCAGTAGAGAACATCTAATCTTGTACATACTTTTTATACATTAATATTGTTAGCCAAGACGATATTTTAAGTTATGTAAGCAGTTATAATTATTGAAAGCAGTAGCTGTTTTAGGTTCTGTAACTGCGTGATATGGCACACAAACTGTAATTTGTGCCTGGACTTTTCTGAAGTGGCTTTTATGTTTCAGCCCATTTTGTCAGATGGTTTCCTCTTTCCCACCCTCATTTATTTGCATGGAACTAGTGCAGTAAGAAAATACAACCAAGCATTCATTTTGGGTTATGACCTCATCTCCCCCACCATCATTTGCCAAAAACTGAAGAGAGAAGCTGCTTGGCAGCTACCGTCTGCCCCAGTCTTACCCACTATTAGGTGATTGTTTCTGTCTGTGTTTTGCCTGGAGTGGTCTGGAGGTTTCCTTTGTGCTGCCTTAGCATTACCTAAGGTGTTGAGTAAGAACGAACAGTGTCAGCTGGCGAACACTCCTTGAGGAGATGAAGACACACAGAGATGTTAGATGTTTCTCATATTTATGGTCTTAGACTGTGTAGTAAAGAAAATTTTTGGAAGCTGACATTTTGAGATATTTTGGCCTAAAACATATATTGTCAATGCATTGATAGTAGAGATGTACATCCAGAGCGATGTATGAAAAAGCGTTGTTCATTATATTTAGCACTATTAGCAATGTTTAGGAATGCACTTAAATGAACATTTTTGACAAAAAACAAACAAAATGAAACATTTGGTTGAAGGCTGAATACAGAACATGGTTTTTCATTTATAGAAATCATTGTAGTCTAAACTATTTCTCAAAATAAGTCTTGTTAGTCAGGAATTAATGTCTGCATTTGAATAAGTTGGATTGATTATTCATTCAAATTTGTTCAGTACCTGTCAAAAGTTTGTACTTTCAGTGGTTTTTCATTATTTAACAACGGTCTGCATTGTAGATTAATACTAAAGACATACAACCTATGAAGAAATACTAAATATTCTTCTATTTGTTGTACTTCATTACATGGACTAGACAAGGTGTGTGTATCAGCAATGGGTGCAACTTAAAGAAGCTGAATGCATTCAATAGAAAGTATGTCTACAAACATTTGGACATGTAGTGTATGTCACACTTGTTAAATTTTAAAATGCTTAAAAAATAAGTATTTATATAACAGGGCAAAGTCACATTAAGTAGCATTTGCTTATAAAGTGCTGTCTATTGGAAGTTTGTTAGGTTTCCTTGTTGTTTGGAGCTGCCTAGCTAGCTAGATTGGCCGAACCTTGAATGTAGCTCATATTACCTAAGCAAGTGGGCAAGACTGTAAATGGCTGCTTTGTGTATGAGAGTCGAGTAGTTAAATCTGAAACATAAGCACTGTTCTTTATTCTTTTACAGAAGAGCTATACGACAACTTCACAAGACCTTTTGTCTCTGCTTTTCGGAAGGCATTCTTAAGCTTTTTTTGTTCACTTGTCTTGTTACTATTTTTTTATATAATCTTATACCTTCTGATCTTTTGTGGTGGAAGTTATATTGCCTGCATGTATGTCACACCTGTATCAACAACACCTTAGACTTCTGTATTCCATGATTTGTAGATGTACTCATATTAATACTGAGTTGATTATTAGCAGATAATGCTGGACTGGATTTTGGAGGGAATAAAATAGTATAGCTCAGTCATGCTAAGTCTAGCAGTGGTGATGTCATTAGTTGTGTATTTCTTCCTGTAGTTGTGTGTGTAGCTGGAACATGATGTATTTCATTAACATGCTTAGCGTAGGGGAAGTGCTGCAAATATAATGAAATATGTCATTCTAAGGTTTTAAAGAAAAACTAAATTATCCATCAGTACTTGCCAAAAATCAAGTCTCAACTCTTAAGCTGCAATGCCATAAGACTAACTGATTCAACTGCATTTGATACTAGCAGTAATACTCATTATCTGTACATTACACTTTTGGCACACAGTAATAAAGATCATATTAATGAATTTGTATAGGTCTGTTACACAGTAAATCCGCCAGTGTTAAATCAGCACTATTAGAGTTAAATTAACACTGAGGGTGTCAATGTAACACTCTCAGTGTTAATTGAACTCTAATAGTGTTGATTTAACACTGGCAGATTTACTGTGTAATGTCTTGTATGTAATCTGAATTCTAAATGTAAAATATCTAATGATGCAATGTACAACATAAGTGAGTACACCCCGATGTTACATAAAGATTTTTTGTTTTTAAGTCTACGTTTCTAGTGTATTTTCTGTTATGAACAATTAATGGTAATACTTTATAATAACTTTCATTAATAGCTCATTAACTAATGATTAATAACTGAACAAATCATTTGTTCATGAGAATTTCATTAACTAATGATTTACTAATGATTTGTTAACATTTGCAAAAACGAAAACAATCATTAGTAACTACATGAACTGTCATTTATAAACATTTGTTCATGTTTAAATTCTCATGAACTAATGATTTGCTGACAGTTATTAATGATTAGCTAATGGCTTATTAATGAGAGTTATTATAAAGTGTTTCCAAATTAACAACAAATATTCTACTGAACCTTCAGGCCCCAAAGCAGAAACTCAATAGAACAAAAGTGAGTACACATGTGATCACTGATACGCAAGTTATCAAAACATGTTATCATTAAAACAACATTTAAGCACACGTGATGTCAAATTAGCAACATTTTGTGAACTTGACCTGTGAACATCAGAACTTGGCATCTCCCTGTATCCTGTATCCATATCATGGCTGCATATGGAAAAGACTTGCTGGAAGAAAATCTCATTTTGAATTTCACAAAGATGGAAAACAACGACTGATAAACAGTCAAACCTGCAGTAGTGAACAGGAGGTAAACCAAAGTACTGCTCACCAGAGTCACCACAAAGAGTGTGCTACATGTACAGTCTAGCTCTGAACAGATGGACAGGTGCTTCAGACTTCTCACAGAGGTTATCAATGGATATCAGTTTCTGTGGCAGCTCAGACAGCGCAAAGGAAAAAAAAACATTGCATATAGTCAACCTCTATGGATGGTGTCCAAGAAATCAAAACCCTTGTTGATACAAAAATACATTAAATTTTGCTAAAGAACACCCTGCTTAATATTCAGCTGCACACTCTTTGGCCATATGAGACAAATATAAATTAGTTTGCTTCAGATATGATGATAGGGGGGAGATATACCAAAATATACAAAATACACACTGTTGAGAAGTAGCTTGTCAGAAGAGTAATTCCAGGATGATAATGATCTGCTAAAATAATTTTTTTAAAAGAAAAAGTCAAAACGGTGTCCTTCCCAACTGTGTTGCCAGACTTGAATCTAATAAAATCCCATTGAGGGTTTTTAAAGAGAAAAGTAATGTAACACAAACCCTCCAGCAAAGAACAACTGAGAAACAGAAACCAGTGTGTGACACTGGTACCCACCATGCAGACGAGGATCAAGTCTGTCACTAAAAATAAATGTTGACATACGAAGTATTGACTTGTGTATATGCACTTTTGTGTCTACATTATGGCTCCTATTATTCACATAGTAAATCTAAATTAATCTTAATTTTACATCAGAACAGAGGCCCTACTGTTTAACTCGGATGTGAGACAATCTTTATAAGGTGATAGATTTTTTAATTCTTTAACATTTATCAAAGCTGCACAGGGGTGTTCTCACTTCTGTATACTGTGTATCTTTTTATCAGGAAGACTGGAAGGTCAAGGGCAAAATGTTCATTTTCCATGTGTGTGTCTTATTAAGTTAACTATGAGATGCTAAGCATTGTTTAGTATTTATTGAAAGTTCATAGCTGGTCGGTTCTGTATGCGCCTAAATAAGTAAGTTATTACAAAGTCCATTTCATGTTCTAATGCTAAATGAGTCATTACCCTTCTCTGAATTACTCACCATCTGATTAGCTTTGTTTTTATTCCACAGGTCGGTATTGCTACTATAGAATCTGTTCCAGATTACTGGATGAGTACTGGGAGTAGCAGAGGTAAGACCCTGCACTTATTTGGTCTGTTTGAAATTAGAACTGGTTTTCCATTGGTTTTAAATGAGAACTTATACAGTTCAAGATACAGTTCAAGATCATGTTTATTGTCACTTTAATTTTATTTGTGCCTTACAACAGTCAGCTTGGGTAAATTGTATATTTGTTTGTTGGATACAATTAGGATAATTCTGCATGTAAAGCTGGGAGCTATAAGCTGCTTCCTAGAACTGACTTAAAGAAATATTGAGCACCTGCCCGTTGACTTCTTAAGTGACTTTTACATCAGGTTTTCTGTGCTTTTCCCACATACAAGGACATGGAAGTTTTTATATTATTATTATTATTATGTATAATAATACTATAAGGCCTACTAGGACATTGGTATGTATCTCTACTGTTCATGTGTAAATGTTAGTATTCCTGCTGCTTCTATCTACTTATTTCTTAATTTTTGTTTCTGATTTTCTTTTCTTTTATGTTGTAGCACTTTGAGATTTCTTTGAGTTATAAAGTGCATTACAAATAAAATGTATTATTATTATTATTATTATTATTATTATTATTATTATTATTGCTAACTGTCCACATTACACATAATAATAATGCTAACTAACCATATGTTGTGGATGTACCAAAGCAGACCGTATTCCATTGGACACTGGAGTATTCCATTAATTATTTAACACTGTATAGTTAATTTCAAAACTTTTTCATAGCCTAATCTTTGAGGAATTGTCACATAGCTCTAAGGATACCAATACTTATACACTACACCCCCCTCCCCCCATACACACACACATGCGCATACACATATAATCACACTAGCCGTCAGACCTCAACACTTACAGCAAATGTGCTTCCCAAACCACAAGCCTGTGCTCCTCAAGAGCTATTCCTAGTGTAGAGGCCTGCTTTCAATTACCCCAGAGAGAGGGCACAGAGCGGCCTCCGAGCAGTAGCATTTATCTGTTTGTTTTCATATTTCTCTTCCTCTGAATATCACTCCTCCCTTTTCCCCACTCAGTACAGTCTTGCTGTAGTCTGGGTCTCAGAGCTCATCTTGCTTCTTTTTTCTTTCTGACCCTGGTTAAGTAAACTGGCCCCTGATCACCCCCTTTTTTCTCTGTAGCCCCATTCGCTAGACACACACACAAACACCCCAGTTTTGATTACACTGGGAAATTGAAGAATGCAGTTGATCAGCCTCTCTCTCTCTCTCTCTCTGCCCCCCCCCTCCCCCCAGGCAGTGATTTTCATCCATTTGGACTTTTGAAAGGTCAATGAATCCTGGTGCATGTGTCTAACACTTCATGCTGCCTTTTTCTAAACAAACAATTGCTGCCATAATTTTTTACTGTTGGAAATTCAAGTGCCTACTCAAACATACACACACTCATCATGACAAATATATCTAGAGTGGTTTAATCTGTGAAAGAAGTTACACCCATTACAGACACAGATGTGCAAATACACATGTTGGTCCTAGTTGTGTTGATGTAAGTGGTGCTTTTGTTACACTCTCCCGTTAATAATGTTTGAGTGTCTTTATTGTGGAAGTTTCTGTATTTCTTTGGTGAAATGAAAATTGTTTTGATTTGTGTGGCTCAGCAAAACCTGAGTTATCAGTCTCAATGCCATGTACTACAAAGAAAATAAACAAGATTAGCTGGAAAGTGAAAATTCATAGCTGTAGGTTTCCTGTAAAGGAAGTGTTTTGCATTTTACTCTGTGCTGGTGGTGGTGGTGGATTCTGTGGGTGGATGCTGTTGAGCTGTGGGGGGTCTACTGTACATCAGGAGGCTTCTGTAAACTGAGCCCAGCCCCTCTGCTCTGTCTCTGTGTGTTTACTCAGCTGTACACACACACACACACGCACACACACACACACACACACGCACACACACACACACAGACGCACACACACTCATAAACATACATAAACCAACTCACCTTTGTGACAGTGGTGCAGCTTAAAACAAGGCCCCTCTCACAGCCTGAACTTAAATGT
>BRDA01085809.1:0-11826 GCA_036984385.1 Crenuchus spilurus
CAAAACATGTGTAATTGCAATAATTTTCTGGGAGAAATACTTCATTTTCTGGAAAAAATTCAGGGGTGCCAACACTTTCAGCCATGACTGTATCTCTTATTCTATTGATTTTTAGTATTTATTAAGGTTGTTTATGGACTAAGTTCTATGTTAGTGATGAACTGACTAATCAGGCCATTTATTTACGTTTGTAGATAATCAGCATTAGCTGACTATTTAAAAAAAAAAACTGAGCTGTGCTCACAAGGCAGATAAACAAAAAAGCACATTTACAGACACATCTACAGGCAGCCTAGTCAGCTAGTGTGACTGTGCTAGAACAATGAGCTTCCTTTAGTGGCAATTTTATTATTCTGCAGGCACATAAAAGCCTGATTGATAGACATATGGTTTCATCTCAAAGCTATTGTTTTATTTTTTATATTTATATGTTAACACATGCAAAAACAAACAACATCTACTTTTGTGTTGCTGTAATATCTCCTATAATCCTCCATTAATATATACATTAATTCGCCCTGCTCTCTAAATATCAGCACTGGCCACTGAGAGGCTCATATCAGTCAAACACTATTCTATGTGCTCTAGTCTGGGCACCTTTTAGGAAGCTACTCATGAATGAATTAGCATTTACCCAAGTAGTCATAGCACACTTATCCTATCACGCATGTAAAAGAATAATAAATAATTCCCCCACAGACCCTCTCTGATGCTGTCAGTGGGGTTTCAGTCACACCTAGTTTATTTGCCATTTCACATTTTTCTGACCTCCAGTATTCGCTATGCTTAGTGAGAGACGCCGCTGCTCTTTAAAACTGCAGCAACAAGAAGGGCTTGAGTTATCAAAGCAATGATTATTTGACAGATTCTTTGCCCAGTCCTATTCCTGGAGATCTACCACCCTGCAGAATTTACCTCAACACCTAACACACCTGAGCTTCAGGGTCATTTGCATATCAATCCCAGGTGTATTGGATGTGAGCTCTCCAGGTTGGTAGATCTCCAGGACCAGGACTGTGCACCTCTGGCATGCCTGATTAGAAATACAGCTCAGCCAGGCTTGCAGGATACACTAGAATCAGAATCTGGTGTGTGTAATGTGGCCAGAAATAACTGCTTCTACATGCTCTGATATGGAGAGGAAGAGAAGCTGGATGCATGCCATGGTCTCTCGCATGCCATTTGTCATTGGGACCAAGGCCCAGACATGCTCAGTGGGGCCAGATTGTGGCCCCTATTGACCCCTCCTTGTGCCACATGTGGTGAAGCAATGTCGTATTGGAATGTGGCACCAGGGCATGTCTGTCGATAAGGTAGCTCCTCAGGCTCCCGGACCGTCAATGTTCTGGCAGTGCATTTATGAGTGAAAAGGGGTGGACCCCAATCTGTTCCCAAATCATAACACCTGGTGCTGGACCTGTATGGAGCTTCACCTCGATGAGACTTTGACCAAGATGCCTCCAAACATCTATCCATGCCTGTTAGGACTATATACACTCACTGGCCACTTCATTAGGTACGCATACTTTGGTTTTACACTCATTGTCTATTTTAGCTCCACCGACCATACAGGTGCATGTATCTACAATTACAGACTGCTTTAGTTGGTGCACTATTTTCACTCCAGCAGTGACACTGAGGTGTTTAAAAACATCAAAGCACACAGAGACACGGATGGACTACAGGCTGTAGTTGTATATACAGTACAAGGTCTGTGTACCTAATGAAGTGGCCAGTGAGTGTAAACATGCATTTCAGAGAAATATAATGTGTTTTCCTTGTTCTGACTTTGATGGCCAGCAGGGTACAACAGCCTAATGTAGGATAGCAGATGAGAGCGTGTTGAAGCTGAAAGCATTTAGGATCACACTGGCAGCGCATCCTGTCTGCAGGTCCAAGGCGAATTATCCCAAAGCACAAAACAAATGAGTCTGACAAATAGGTGCGAGTGCTTGTTTTTGTGTGGATGTCTGCCATCCACGGCGGGTAATTGACTTTGTAAAGGCTGGACATGCATTTGCTAGCAGCTCTTCATATGGTTATTATGTATTCTCGTGCTCTGTACCCAAATCTGCTGTGTTTAAAACCCTCTGTTGAGTTGGGATGCAATTTAACAGTGCCAGAAAAATCAATATCTCTTTCTACTGGCCTGTTAAGTGCTTCTGTGTGACATGACTACTAATACTCCCCTCCCCATCCGAACTGGGATCTATTTTTTGCCGCTCCGTACGGCCGGGCACATTCTCCAGTACACTTATTAGTCAGTGCGGCCCGTCATAATCTGTTGTGTGGAGAGCATCTTCTGCTCTGTGTACAGTTTGTACTTTATGTGCTTGCGTATTGCTAAAATAACCGAGGAGGCCGTTTTAATACCGGCTCTGTGAGCTCCCCAGAGCTGCCTGACCCGAGCATGATCTCCCTCATCGCTCATTACCGTCACAGCTCCCACATGAGGAATGATTTGTACATACTAATCTAATTCTGCTGGACACATGACAAGCGCGTTTAGCTTCCCAAGCCAAAACGTTACTGTACAGAAGATATGTGCTCGTACGTTTCCACTTAAATGACATTTTTTCTTCTGTTTTGTACAGGATTTGTGCTTCGTTTCATCTTTAAAGCATATAATGCAGGAAGGTCTCTAATCCTGAATGGCGAATGTAAAGTTACACTGTGTGTCCAAAAGTTTGTGGACAGCCCTTCTAATGAATGCAGTCAGCTACTATAAGTGTACAAATGCACACACAGCTTGTCTAGTCCCTGTCGAGAAGTACTGCCAATAGAATAGGACTCTCTGGAGCAGATAAACATGAACCTGTTGGCACCATGCCCAGGTGCCCCTGCATTGAGCCGTGGAGCTGTGTTCTGTACTTTTGGGATGAGTTGGGGATGCGGTGAGGTGGTGATCATCCTCTAACACTCTGAACTCCTCACAGCAGTGCTCTTCTGAACAGTACAGACTCACACTCCAACAAAAGCAGAGTTAACTCTTTAACATCCTCGGTTGAAGAAACAATGAATGAGCAGGTGTCCCAAAACTTTTGTCCGAGCAGTGTGTGTACAGAACGCGCGCGCACACATGCTGACGCTCATTTTTTCTCTCTCCGTGTGTCTTAACCACACACACTCTCTCATACAAACACACACACTCATATTTACACTTGTGCACACTCTCAAATATACATAAGGCACTCGGTGAATGAAAGCGGCTGAAAAAGAGACTTCTTCTGGAGTTGCCATGGCAACTAGCGATGGAGGGCCATTGATTTAAGGAGGTTTGAACGAGATGGATATTTAAGGTCGTCTGTTTCACGTCTCTCTCTCGCTTAATGGACTTTTAATTCCAATTTGTGTTAATCCAAGTGTATGGGATGTATGGTTAGATCAGACTTTTTCAGCCCATTTTTAAATTAACCCATAAGTTGTTACATTAAAGTGAAGAGTTCAGCATTATATAACAGCCTTAAAAGAGCCTTAAACAACCCAGTAAGAGAATAGTCCAGCCTTTATTTATTTAGAACAACAAGAAAAGAAAGACCTTCTTGTGAAGTAAAGCATCACCTAAAAATGACCTTCCATAGACGTCCACAGAGGCTACGAACTGCATCATGTTTTGAGTTCAGAGTGGGCTAAAAAAACAGTTTGATGACATCACAGCCTCGAGCTAATGTAAATTATAAATGAGCGTTAAGCATAAGACTCTGTCCACATATATCTTTTTAATGTTTTTTTTCTCTCCACATTTTGTTCTCTCGTCCCTAATCTGCCAGAAGTCTTCTTTTAATCCTCGGATTTCATAGCGATACAAATCAAATGTGCTTCTCACTTTCTATGTGGATTATGTGTTGTGGTACCTGGCAACCCAACCCAGAGGTGCAGCTGAGCATGTGTACTGCCCGTCTATGGACTGTGTTTGTCATTCACTTGGCAACTTTTCCTCCCATGATGAACCAACTTTCAGGTGTGAGTGGGCACCCTGTTTTATTTAAAGAACAGGGATCTATCAAAGTCTGAAGTGCATCACAGCACAAAGGAGATTTGTGAGGAGCTCAGAAGAAGAGTTGTTGATGCTCATCAGGCTGGAAAAGGTTACAAAACCATCTCTCAAGAGTTTGGATTCCATTTGTACACAATCTGTCTGACTGTGGATTGGTGGACGAAATTCTACCACTGTTACCCTCCCTAGGAGTTGTCAGCCAACAAAGATCACTCCAAGAGCAAGGCGTGTAATAGACAGCAAGGTCACAAAGGACCCCAGAGTAACTTCTAAGCAACTGAAGGCCTCTCTCACATTGGCTAATGTTAATGAGTGCACCATCAGGAGAACACTGAACCACAGTGGTGTGCACGGCAGGGTTGTAAGAAGAAAGTCACTGCTCTCCAAAAAGAACATTACTGCTCGTCTGCAGTTTGTTAAAGATCACGTGGACAAGCCAGAAGACTATTGGATTAATGTTTTGAGGACGGATGAGACCAAAACAGAACTTTTAGGTTTAAATGAAAAGTGTTATGTTTGGAGAAATGAAAACACTGCATTCAGCATAAGAACCTTATCTCATCTGTGAAACATGGTGGTGGTAGTATCAGGTTTGGGCCTGTTTTGCTGCATCTGGGTCAGGACGGCTTGTCATCATTGATGGAACAATGAGTTCCATATACATGTATAATATACAGTATATACCTATAAAATTTTACCGGCCCTCCCAGTAAAGTTGCTCTGTTATGACTTCAGAAGGATGCATATTACACACAATCTGGATTTATTAAAATTGTATGATTTTTAAACATTTGTTTATTTACTTCAGTGTACATTTGAACCTTTAAATTGTATACGTTTGCATTAAGGTTTGTTAAACACTACAGAACTGTAAGCCGTAGTTAATGAGATATTACACACTAAGACAGGCGGCTGGTTTTATATTTTGTGGAAAACAGTCACTGACGTCTCTGTAAAGAGTTTTAATTCACAGAGCAGACAGCCGTCAGGCTTGCTTAAGAGGAGCGTTCTCTCTTCTCTATTAAGGAAGTGTCGTTGTCTAGAGTGACTCATTTCTCTTCCACTTCCAGGCTCACGGGTGAACTTTTGGTGCCATACGAGTACTTGAGCAGTAACAAGTCTACACTTAATGTAAAGCCTGAAAGAGCCCAGCTTTGAGGAACTATAAAAAGGGTTGTGTGTGTGTGTGTGTGGCAGAATTGATTTCTATAACCTTCCAGGAGAGGTGTGAAGACTCCTCCAGCCTCATCACTAAGCCCTGTCAGAGCTGTTCAATTTCTGATGCTCTGGGCTTCTGCTGAATCCATTCACTCTACATAACCAGAGCCTTCACAGCAAAGCTAATGTTGACTGCTGCAGTGAAAGCCAAAGCACAGGGTGGTGGGCTTGTTTTGGACTGTTTGGAAGGTTTTTAAGAGAAAAGCAGCAGTAGCTGTGAATGTGTGGTTGAGCTGTCACGATACTGGAACTTAAAATATTACAATTACAGTTAGGCCTGTTATGGCTATCGTATAATAGCCTGATCACAGTTATTTGAGGTAATTATTTCATCTGACCACAGTTATTAGAAGTCATATTTCACAACAAACAGAAATGGATAATGGTTAGATTTTACGCAGTATGAATAAAAGACAACACAGTCCTCTCACATGAGAACAGAGAGCAGTGTAACTTGGTGCTGTAGCGTGATCAGACGTTTTCGTTATTTAAGGCCGTTCGTATCATGCAGGCTTGCACAATGAGCATTTTTGTCTTGTATTTTCACTCAACATATGTTACCTGACTCTACACCCTGTGTTGAGTATGTGAACACTGGTTGGCCTAGTGGTAAGGATCTGGTCTTGTGACCAGAAGGTCGCTGGTTCGATCCCCAGACAGGACATGACTGAAGTGCCCTTGAGCAAGACACCTAACCCCCTAACTGCTCCCCGGGCGCAGATAAGGGCTGCCCACCACTTCAGGCACAAATTCTCACAGCCTAGTGTGTTCACTAGTGTGTGTGTGTGTGTGTGTGTGTGTTTCACTGTATGAATGGGTTAAATGGTCAAATTCCGTTGTGTGAACAATCACATTGGCTAAATTGGTTCATCTTAATCCTAATCCTCTATGGGGGATCCTCTCCCCTTAACATTAGTTATGCTGGCGAGTAGGTTGGTACAGTTCTACAATAATGAGTGTCCCATCAGTCATATGACAGTTTGTGAATTTGTGGGCATGTGACCTCCTTTACAGAATGGTGGTATGAGGTAGTCTTATTTATTTTTACACAGTTGGCACATTTATATGTTGCAAAACAAAGCTGAAAAATAATTTACATTAAACCAGCAGTTTTGTGGAAATGCAAATAAAAAGGCAAATCTTATTTAGTCAAGCTTATTTATTTTCAAATGAGACATATAATTGCCCTAAAAGCTAGGGTGACCAGATGTCCTCTTTTACCCGGACATGTCCTCTTTTTGAGACTTAAAAAACACGTCCGGGTGGAATTTCACAAACGTCTGGGATTTTGTTTTACTCGAGAAGCGTTTCGTTCACAAACTAGTCTCGCCCTCCCCCTATTCTGTTCGGTTCGCTTTATTAAATGTACTTGGGCAAGCAGGACCCAAGCAGAAATCCAAGCCAGTTTCCCTGTAGACTGCCTACAAGCTCACCGATTGGTTCTGCCGTTTCTTGCTAACGTGTGATTGGCCGTCGCTGCTGTCACTCCCTCAAACAGCGTCCGTTTTTACCTGTAAGTTGTTTTCATGTTGCGCGTTTGTTCTGTCTGTGTCACGTCAGCTAGACGTATTTTATTATCAGAGGTTTAATAACACAATTCATAAACATTAACATTTGAGTCTGTGTGCGTGTCTACCAGTCTGCGATAAGCCATCTATTTACATGCCTCTTAGTTGAACTATTATCAAAATAATTCAGAATTTCTGCTTATTTTTGCTCAAAAATGAGGTATAATTATGTATAAATTGAGGTTTATTGATAATTTTATGCTACATGCTTTTAACAGTTTATTTTTAATAATATGTAAAGTATTAATATTTAATTTTCTAATTTTATTATTTTATTTTATCATAATAAACCTCATAGTTATTTATATATTCGTATATTATTAATAGTAACTAGTAATTGTTACAAAATATATATCATAATTTGTCAATATTTATTGATAATAATAATAATAATAATAATAATAATAATACAATTTATGTTCAAGCAAAAAAAAAAAAACCCTGCTGAGGTGTCCTCTTTTTCGGTATCTCAGATCTTGTCACCCTACTAAAAGCCCAATGTAACATTTTATTTAACATTACAAATTTTTGGCAATATAACATCTGTAATATTACAAATCTTACAGAATATAACATATATGTGTCATTACATATTGTTGACAATGTAACATGCAGTTGAACCTTGGTTATCATTTGCCCTGGTTATCGTAACGTTTTTTTCGGGGAAATTTTGTAGCAGTTATCATAACCACGTGACTCGCCTCTAATTTTGTGAAAACAAAGGATCCACCCGTGCGTTTGTCACTCACTCACGTGTTCGTTGTTCATTCTGGCTTTGTTTCTTGTGATAACACTCAAAACAAACTAAAACACATCACAATAAAGCGACGGCGTGCAGCACTACCGCCTGAAAAAGGCTGAGAAAAAATTAGTGTCTGGGAACTGGTGTATAAAACAAATGCTGCAGGCTGGACCACACCGGCACTCTCTAAAACAGAGCGTAAACCTGTAAGAGTGATGTGAAATGTTCATTTATCAATTTCATTAGTCTTCTGTATTTATTTCTCGTGCTCTGTATGTGAAACTATAGTTATTCTTTATAAAATGTATTTTTTGTTAATATTTAGAGTATCTGGAGCATTCATTGGATTTACATTATTTCTTATGTGAAATACTGCTTCAGTTATTGTTCGTTTTGGTTATGATCAGGCACTTTAGAGTGAATTAAGGATGAACACGGAGGTTCCACTGTATATGTAATCCAAAATAATTGCAATTAGAAGATTGTATTAATTCTAACACCCTGAGTAACAGTATTACTAGTGTGTGTGTGTGTGTGTGAGAGAGAGAGAGAGCTTCATATGTATGCCTCACTCAGCCACACTCAGATACTTGTGTTTGCACCCTATTTGTTCAATTCTGTGTTGTGTATATCAGTTTTGAGTGAAATAAACAGTGTCAAACAGGAAGAAATATTTTGCAATCTCTCTGCTGGATACTGATGCCGTCTCATTGTATGTTATGCCTCTGCGGTCCTGATGGTGATTCAGCGGCTGCTTGTTATTTGAAGTGCAATTTCAAGAAATACACAAAAAGCACAGACGTGCACAAAAAGTACTTTGCTACCACAAGTCTGATCTATACGGGAAAGAACATTTTACATCAGATCTGCTTCAGAATCCATTTTCCGGTTCACACTGTAAACACAGTCAAACTTAAACTTAGGCCATAGTTTGAGCAAGAAGAGCACACCAGTATGCCGTTTGAATTTTTTTTTTCTTTTATGTTTTCAGAGCTACCGTATGGCTGGGAGAAAATAGATGACCCCATATATGGCAGTTACTATGTTGAGTAAGTGTTGTCACTCCTCATACTCTTTGAAGCGTATAATCTTGTATGAGCTGAGAGCGTGAGTATGAGCAGAGAGAAACGAGTGTTCAGATGAGAGCTCTGCCTTTCCGCCCCGCAGCCACATTAACAGAAGGACGCAGTTCGAGAACCCTGTACTGGAGGCCAAGAGAAGAATCCAACAGCAGCAGCAAATGCAAAGCCAAGGCCTTTCTGCCCTGCCCCTGCCCACCATCTACAGAGGTACAGTACAAACAAAGACCCATCAGAACTGTTCAAATCAACCTTGTGGAGGAAATGCAGACGTATAAAATAATAACAGTAGGAATAATACATTTAATACACTTTAACAACAATGTCAAAAATAAGAGATAATGTAAAAGGAATGAATAAATGACATTAAACATGAATACATGTCATTTAGTAAATAAGAAAATCTCTATATTTATTATTCGTGTAATTTAATCAGCTTAGATACCACAAAATGTTTTTTATTCTCAGAGATTTGTGATTGTACTGTTAGACAGTCAGACATTAAAAAATTAGAATATAGTGAAAATGTTCATTTTTCTTCAGAATTTATTTCAAAAAAGTAAACTATTATATATTTTATATTCATTACATGTAAAGTGATTATTTATTTATTTATTTAATTTTTTATTTATATATTTTTAATGCTGAATAGTTTGCCAAAATAGCTTATAGCTCATACATTGGTTGACCAACCAAGCACAGTAAAAACATGGTCAGCAAACCATTTGGTGGTAGTTTTGGCACTGTGGGCAGCTGAATTTGGCACTGAATCAAATCAGCATCTCTATAAAGCTTGTCAGCAGATGGAAGCATGAAGTGCTCTCAAATCTCCTGGTAGATGACTGTGTTGACTGTGGACTTGATAAAACACGGTGGACCAACACCAGCAGATGACATGACAACCCAAACCGTCACAGAAACTTCACACTGGACTTCAGACACCTTGGACTCTGTGCCTCTCCTCTCTTCCTCCAGACTCTAGGTATTAGGAATGTGGCAGTTTACCTTTTTTGACTTAAATTCTGAACAAAAATGAACTTTTTCATGATATTTTACAAGTTTTTGATGAATGACTATGTGGGACAACTAGCAGGATGAACTGCACTGCTGTAAATTTACTGTGTAAACCTACAGAAAGCTACTGCATTCCTGAATTAATGTGAATTTAAACCGTAAGCCATACTTGGACAATTATATATGTAAGATTTGACAGATTTGTATTTAGATTTTTCTTTATTTATTTATTTTTTATATTTATTTATTTATTTTTTATTTTATTTATTTTTATTGAGCTGTTACTTTTAGTGCATGCTGGGAAGGTGTCCTTGCATTCATTGCTGTTTTGTGATAATAAACATTTTTTGTCATCTCAAGTTTCTTTCACATGAGTTTTATTATTTCAACATTTTTTTAATAGTACAGTGATCATTTTTTTGTTCATTTTTAAACAGATACTGGATTACAGCAGGTCCTGTGATCTTCAGATATGACTTAAATACATGTACATGTACTTAAATGTATTGGTGTGCTTGCTAAACAGTTTTAACACTATTAAAAAAATAAAAACGAGATCATAATTTCAGCCTTAATTTGCTACAATTACTATAAATGTATGAATATAAAAAAATAAATCTGGATTATTGAATTACAGTGCAGCACTGGGCTGATAAACCAAATGTTTAAATAGAGTAACAGCTCTTAAAAACGTCCTCCCCATCCTTTTCTTTATGGCTGTGAAAGCTGGACAATAAAAAGCAGGACAGGAAGAATATTGATGTCTTTGAACTGAAGACTTTTGAGAGAACCTTTGGACAGCAGAGATAACCAACCTGAACATCTCTTATTTTGGACACATTATGATTTAGATTCAGCTTTGGCAGTGTGACTTTCACGTAATGGAACTTGACCTCCATATTTGACCCAACTGTGCAGTGACACACAAAACAAAACACGAAGGGCACTTCAGTGATGACCTGTCAGGGGATTGAACCCTTGACCTTCTGGTCACAAGACCAGATCCCAAACCACTAGAGCACAGCTGGCCCAAGAAGGACCAGCTCACTTGAGAAGACAGTTATGCTTGAACAGCTGAAGGTGAAGAGGAAGAGGACCAGCAACAAGATGAAAGTATACAAACAAGAGCAGTCATGAATGAGGAGCCTGAAGACCCAAACAGAAGACAGGATGTTCTGTAGAAACAGAACCATCAGTGTGGTCACCAGAAGACAGAATCAACTTTTTGGCACTTTATTGTGTTGTCCAGGAATGCACCCCCTCCCACCCTGCTTTACTTTTCAGTTGTGTCTTTAGATTTAGGTCGTGCTCTAAACTAGGCCACACAAGAACATTCACCTTTGTACTGTAGGCTTTCAGCTGCTCTTTTATGCCATTGTATGTATATTTGAGCCTGAAGGATCCTGAAAACTCAGCCTTGCTTTGGCTACGTTTGTACCATAAAACATTCTGAGATACGTTCTGTTGTTTTCGGCAGATTTCAGTTTTAGTCTAAGAGTGTGCTGCAGAGCCATTTGAGGCTATTTCAACACTCTTGCTGCATTCATGACAATTTAAAACTCATTATTTTCTGTCTCGGAACATCCTGCTTTCATCCTCAATAGATTCACACAAGCTCAGCTGAATGAGACTGGGAATACAGAATAAACCTGGTTATTGCTCTTTTTTGGTGGTAATTCATCAATAACTGTGATTCAATGGACAGCGAAGTGTAGGGTGATTAATAACCAGCCCACAACAAAATGTACAATCATCTGAAGTCCCCTACAGTACTGACCAATGTCACATGTAAATACACACAAATAACATGATACACAAATAGAAACCAGCTTAGAAACACAGATAATACTAATTCTTATTCTGTGGCACTGCCATGTTTACTTGTCATCACAGAACTTTAAGTTAAAGACCGAAATCTCGAGAGACTCAAAGTTTTTTTAAGCAGAAAATGAGTTGAAGTAGATACTTATCACTTAAAAGTTGAAGGATTTAAGTTCTCACTTGGTTTTGAATGCAGCATAAGAGCATGTTAAAAATGTAACATTTTCTAGGACTGCTTGATTCTAGTAATATATATATATATATGTGTGTGTGTACACAGTAAATCTGCCAATCTTTACAGAGGTCAAACGTTTCCTGTAGTTGTTCACCAGGTCTGCACACACTGCAGCAGGGATTGTGGCCCATTCCTCCACACAGATCTTCTCC
>BRDA01085811.1:0-22667 GCA_036984385.1 Crenuchus spilurus
ATATATAATATTTTGTGTGTGTGTAAAATAAACTTGTTTATACAAACTTGTGTAATTAATCTAATTCCTATTAATCTAATTCCTGATAATTTAGTCTATATGTTGCAGAAATATTTTATTCCAAAGGTCTGTTCTAGAACCAGGTTTAGTATAGTAGCCTACATTAGTTAGATGCCAGTTTATTTAATTCATTCATGTCCTACATCAGGCAAACACCTCCTCAAGCATTGACAGAGAGCAGATATTTACTGTAAGAGGAAGGGGGGCATTAAGACTCAAAAGGAGATTGCTGTTCCAGAAGAAACTTGATAGGAAAACTACAGTCATTCAAGTGGGTGTGTGTGAATGT
Source organism: Crenuchus spilurus (assembly GCA_036984385.1). Taxonomy (NCBI): domain Eukaryota; kingdom Metazoa; phylum Chordata; class Actinopteri; order Characiformes; family Crenuchidae; genus Crenuchus; species Crenuchus spilurus. The sequence continues at coordinate 350 of BRDA01085811.1, forward strand.
ATGTAATATTAATTACACATAGTGTTCACTACTCTGTATAGTGTACTGTAAGGTTTTTTTGTTGTTGTTGTATAATATCCAGTACTTACTTGGTTTTGCAGATAACAGGGATTCTAGGGGGCAGTAATGACTGATTTCCATCTCTTACAACTCTCTCTTCCTTCCTGTCTAGGTGGGAATTGGCTGCCATGACCACCAACAGCAACATCAGTCGACCCATCTTCTCTTCTCATGGCTAAAGAAGGAAATGTCAGTCAAAACCAGACTCTGTGGTTCTGCTGCTCAGACTATATTATCTGACTTTTGAGAGACTTTTCTGGTCTGAATCGCAGTTTTCCTGGGTCACATGACCTTGGCTCTGACTATGTTAGATCTATAAACCTTAACCCATTTCCATCTGTGGAACTGCTTTTTCTTGATTATGAAAAATTGCACATTTTCCGTCTTTGAGGACAAGCCACAGTAGTTCCTCGGTGAAGAACATGGAGCTCCAGGCATTAACACATATTAGATATTCCGTGGTGTTACAAGTGAATGTGATTCTTTTCAAGTATTTTGAGGGTGAACAGACTTTCTGATCAGGATTTGAAACGTACAGATTTTCACAACTTTATGAAATTTTCATCTCCGACGCCATCTTCACCAGATCTCAGATATCAGTGAAATCTTCTGTTTTGATTGCCCAGGTATGTGTTCACTGTTTCTTTGGAGCACAAAGGAAGCATTCAAAGCGAATCAGTTTCATCTGGTGTAGAAGAACTGTACCCATATCAGTCCAGAAAACTACTTGTTAGCCAAATTCTTAATGATCTGGACTAACTGTTGGGTGGCAGGTGGCTTTGGACACTTCACTCATAGCAGCCCTCTGGTTGTGGGAGGCCACACCGATTAATTTTAGCCATTTGGACTTCAGGGGTGCTTGAGTTTGTGTATGAACGTCTATGAGGTCTATCAGTGAATAACGTTGCTGCTTTTTCTTCTTTTAGGGTTCCGTTTACCCAAGTCATTTTAAGCTTATGTTTCCTGCTGCCACATTTGTTTCTGTTGTGTAACATATAATTTTGACTTTACTGGTTCAGACACTCGATCGTTTCTCCTTTTGTAGCTTTCTGTTAGTAGAAAGCAACAAGTGGAGGAATTGAGTTTGACTGTGCCAAATACAAACTGAACCGTGTCTCTATATGAAGTCAGATGTATGAATGCTGGGGAGTTGATTGGTTTCTCAGGACCGCATCATCAGGAAAGTGTACAGTGATTAGCACAAGAGTGAGTGACACACTCACACCTCATACTCATTAATTTCTCAAAGCACATGTCATCTGTGAAGGTGAATATTTAACCCATTTATCCCCCAGTGATTAGTGCACTGCCTTTCCAAGCCCTTCGTGTGTGTGTGTGTGTGTGTGTGTGTGTGTGTGTGTGTGTGTGTGTGTGTGTGTTTAGCAGTCACTATAAACCAGTACGCCCTTTTACACAACAGCTACAGTTCTGTCCATTTCACAATCATTCACTATTACCAACCTTTCAGTCTGTTGAACTACTCAGTGGTGCTGCAGAATCAGTTCTGTGGCTGAAATGTTTTCTGTAACAGATGAGTTGCTTCCGTACTAACCTGGCTGAGTATGTAAGGTAATAATAGAGACTGATCCTACGACTGTCATCATAGCAAAAATCAACTCCATATCGGTGTGTGGCCTTTTTTACTCTTCACTATGGCTTCTTTTATATATGCAAAAATGAAATGATGGTGATAGTATTGATGATAATAAAGAATACAAAATTCTGGTTGAGGTTGTTTTTGCAGGATGTAGAAATATGAACTTTTTTTAAAGTTTAAAAGAAGGACTTTAAACTGAATTTTATTTTTTCAATCTGACTGCTGCAGTCAGAACTGTTCACAATGGTGGTGATGGGAGCCAGATGTCTGAAGTGTTCAGTATCTGAAAAAGCCATGTCAGACAAACATTTAAAAAAATATTTCTTGAGGCATTGTTGTATGACTATTTTGCAGTAAGGTTATGACTTAAATTTTCTTTTTTTATTTCCTTTTTTAGAGATCTAGGTGTTGTGAAAGCGAAAATTAAGACCTGGGGCTATAGCCCTGCAGCCTGAGCCTTCACTCTTGAATCAGATGGTTCTTAAAAGGGTTCTTCAGTAAATAAAATGGTTCTACATAGAACCATAAACACTTGGAAAACTCAAGGGCTCCATTTCATGATTAATGGGTTCTTCAGATTGATGAGGAATGTGCTGTAGAAGGGTTCTATATCAAAACCTTTTGAAAATGGTTGTTACGTGTCCAATGAATATTCTATTCTATTCTACAGCAGATCCCTTTTGGGGGCTATATAGAATTATTTAAAAAAAGGTTCTGTACAGAACCATCTACAACACTTTCCTCATCAACCTGAAGAACCCTTTCACCATGGAAAGAACCCTTTATCACGTACTCACTGTAGCTATATGTACTTTCCTAGCTTTAATCCTTTAGCGACCCAAGCAGGAAGTTTTAAGAAGAAGCAGAACCCTAACCTGCCACTTCCAGATGACCTTGAGAAGTTATAAATAACATATATATAGATATAGATAGATAGATAGATATGGTTTTTTTTTTTTTTTTTTTGCATTTTTTGCATTGCAAAAAAGTCATTTTTAATCTCAGGTTCTGGCTAAGGGCCTGTATTGCAGTTTGGTGATGAAGTGTGGGCTCATGGTTTTGAACTGTGGAGGTGAAAGCTAAAGGTTAAGTGGCAGGAGAGCTGTGCTGTGACACACTCCACCTGCTCCAGCTCCTCATCTTCCTTTGCAACCTTAAACTTGCTCCTTCACTGTTAGCCAAGTGGCTACCAGTCAATCAAGCAACTGTGTTAGGAGAAAATGAGCTCAATCAGCGTGTTCTCCTGGGATGAGCTCTTAGCTATCCTGCTGCAGACCTAAATAGAGGATTTGGACTGAAGTGGAGGATTGTTATGACCTGAAGCTCCCTCAGTGGGACTGCCTGCAGTCAGGAACGCTTGGTGTGGAAGAGCAAGCTGAAAGATTGTGATTTATCACCTGGAGATTAACATTTGTAACCTTTGACATCAGTTTTGTACTGATTCGTGTGGTATAGGGATTAAATTGTTTTGTGCTGGATTCAGTAACACAGATGGATTACAGGCCTGGCAAAGTGGCTCTGCCTGCTCGATTCCTTGGGACAGGAAGCATGGGGACAGTCTTTCAAAAATGTATATTTATGAAACTGTTTAGTCACTGCGCACACACAGCCAGAACATTAAGACCACCGAACTGATATTTTGTAGGTCCCCCCACGATGCTTACATACTTCCAGTGGTGGATATGGGTAAGCATGGGCAGTTTTCAGTCTACAGCTATGCAACCCCACATGCAGCAAGCTGTGATGCACCATGTGTTCTGACACCTTTTTATAAAGTTGTGGCTGATTGGTGTATAACAGACAACATAATGGTGAGACTGTAGCTAATCATTTGAATGTTATGCAGGTTTTGACTTCTTGGAGTTTTATTTATTGAAATATCTTGAGGGCAGTATTGCATATGATTGGTTCTGTGAGGTGGCCAATCAGAACACGGAGGGGCGTGGTCATAACTTTGAATCCGGTGCCAAACTGTCATTGCTACGGAAGCAATCCAGACATCTAGCCCTGAATGGAACAGAAAACTGCAAAATAAAGGGTTCAGTGAAGCTGTAACAGCAAGGTCACATACTGTCATCCCATATTTTAAACTGCATCACATCCTGCGCTTCCAAAGTTACTCAGTTTAGCGAGCTAGCTCACAAGGTAGATAGCTGACTATTATTAGCTTGAAAAGAGCTATAACATGCTAGATAGCTAACCTAACTAGCAATAGATGGAGACTGGTAAGTGCATTTAACTCTGGAATCGGAGCCTCTACTCTCATAACACCTTAATGTTAGGTAGCTAGTAAGCTTCAGTTTTCACAACTTCATTCACATCCTGCTCTGAGTATCTTTTAATCTTCTGCCATTTAAATGGAGCTTACTTTTACCTCACGGTACCGCTCACTGGGGACAGTAACTGCAGAACGATAGGTGCTTTCACGTGAAGTCTCCAATAACACTATCTAAGTCTCCAATAGTTGCTAGATTTGTCGCTAGTGACTTTTTTGGGGAAAAAACTCATTTACATATGGCAACAAAAGCTAAGATGACAACAGTGGTTGGTGCTGGATTTAATGTTATGACCACGCCCCTCAATGTTCTGATTGGTAGCCTCATAGAACCAATTGTATGCAATATTGCCCACAAAAGATATTTCAATAAATAGAACTTCAAGGAGTGTTTTCACCCTGGTACCCTGCTTGTTTAGCAAAGTAAACTTCTCACATCTGCATTACTGGATAATGTACTTTGCCTTCTAATGAATATGTGTAGTGTCTTTGAGCTGAAACTGATTTATTCACTAAGCTCTTTAAAATATTAATATGAACTCTTCTTTAAATTTAGCTTACATAACTACAGGTTTACTTGGTTTCTGTAAAAGATTCTCTTTCTACCACAATCCCACAATCAGTCTACATCACAATAATGTTGAAATAAAACTTTTTAGGTGACATGTTGGTTTTATAGGAAATAAAAACCTTTAAAGTGTTAAAAATGAATGGGTATGTAATAATGCAATTTAGAATATTATGCAATATAATTTATTATATATTATATATCAGGGGTGGCCTACTCCAGTCCTGGAGAGCTGGATTCCTGCACAGTTTGGTGATCTACCTGATCAAACACACCTGATTCAACGCAGCAGGCAATTTGCAGGTTTAATTTAGTGTCAGAGCACAAAGATCACCAAACTGTGCTGGACACGGGCTCTCCAGGACTGGAGTTGGCCACCCCTGTTATATATATATATATATATATATATATATATATATATATATATATATATATATATATATATATATATAGAAAAGGTTAACTTGTATTCTTAATGTAATTCAAAAACTTATTCTAATATTTTATATTCATTACACATACAGTGACATTTCAAACCTTTATTTTAATGTTGATACTGTTGCAATTTACTAAATTAAATATTATAATAATATGAAATTCTTGATGTTTATGAGCCATAAGTCATACTGATCAACACTAAAGCAAAAAAAGTTGAAACCTGAAATATCACTTTTTGGGTTATTAATATAAAATCATTTAAAATTAATTAATTTAAAATTTAGTTAAATTATGAACAAGGACCTTTTTTGATGCGGCACTAATAGGATTATGATAAGTTTCTGTTGGTCTCCTCTAAATGAAATTTTCAAAAATGTTTGTGTTTAAAAATAAAAAATGTAGATAAAAGTTTTGCAAATCAGTCCAGACTCACTGCAAAGTCATATTCAGCTGCTTTTATGAGCTGTAGCATCAGCCTTGACATTGCTCATTTAGCACCTGGCTGTTTATTTTCTCCTCATTAGTGTGTTTGAGTTCTCTAGAGGAACCACTCCGTGCTCCTTCTCTGCTATCCCACCTCACTGTGCTCTTCTGAAGGCCGGAGACATTAGTGAGCTCCCTTGACTGTCGTCCATTCTGGTCCCCAGTGGCCTGCTGCTGATGAGTGTCCACGGCTGGAGACTCTGTTGTGTATTTGTCTGCTTCTGTCCACTTTTTCCATCAGCATCTACATCTTGACTAATAAATCATATTTATGTTCCTGTATTCATTTGTGTTCTTCCCCTCAGTGGCAGTGTGTTCATGTCTGTCAGTACTGTGCTGCTATAAAGCACTGTGTGTGTGAGTGCATGTTATCTGCTGGGTTAAGTGCTGCCTGCAGACGAGGCCCTGCATGAGCCGGCGGCCCACAGAGACGCCGAGTCCACTGCCCACAGGAAACCCCTCAGCCCTCACTACTTTGTCCACCCTAAACTAAAGCCCATCACAATTCTAATGATAAAACCATCCGCACCAATGCCTGCAAAATTTCCAAATGTGACCATACAAATCACATTTCAAAGATTGTTCACTGACTTATATTTAGTAAAAACAAAGTTTATAACTATAAAAACATATGCAAGCTTAAATTATTCTTTACGTCAAATGGTTGTTTTTTTAATGGCTGATGGTTTAATGTGCATAATTATTTAAAGAACTTCTGTGGCACCAAAAAGAATCCACTATTAAGTCAATGAAATTTTAAGAATCAAATAAAAGTGTATTTGCTAAGAGTATAAGGTTGCAGGAAAATAAAGCATTTTAAACTTTATTTTATATTTAAAAGTGAAAATGTAAAACTGTAAAACAAAAAATCCAGATTGTTTTTGAAATGACATTTAAGTAGTAGAAAAAGTATTAAACCAACTTTTTTTGGTTACTGAAGTTAATGGTAATGTTAGTGTTAAGTTTAGAAGTCATTACACAGTTTTATATGATGAGTAAGTTATGACAAGGTGTGTGTGTTTACCAGGGTGTGGATAGTAATATTAATCTGTGGCGTTCTGAAGTGACTAAAAAGAAAATTGACAATGTGATTAAAGTGTCCCAGATTATGTCAGATGCCATAATTTACTCGTCCAAATCCCAATGCAGAGAGGCAATGAAGTTTACAGCAGGCTTATTGTGCTAAACTGTTGATGTCCAAACGGGGTTCAGAAAATAAAGTGTGTTTTATAGACAGTTGGCTATCGTTTGAAGTCAATCCTTGTCCTTTTGGAAGGGATGGTATACACCCCATGAAGGAGGGCGCTGCTTTGCTTTCAGATAGACAGGCTAAACTGTCTGCAAGCTGCCTTGAGACATCAAATAGGTTCTACTGTAGTGAGTGTGTTTGTGCCCAGAATTAAAACTCCTTAGTTTATTTGGTATAAAATCACTCAATAATAAAAAAGAATAATTGTGAATTAAATGATAAATGATCAGATACTCTGTCTTATGTCTCAATGAGGATTAGACCCAGTTAATATTTACCACCCCCTTAAAGTTATGATTAGTGTAGGAATAATTTACCAAAATACTGTGAATATTAAGTAGAGGTACTGTGATACCTTCTTTTGAAATTCTATTTATTAACATAAACTATTTGGCCACAAATAAAAATGCCTTCTTATTAATTAATACATACAGGCCTCCAGGACCCTATGCAGAATTCTTAAAATAATGTAGTTCCTGTGCTTCAGACTTAGTAGTGTGCAGTGATAATAATTGTAGGAGACTTTAACATTCATTTTTAAAGAACAAGTGACATCCTTTCAATCCATCTTAAAGGTCAGAATAAAGCTTGCAGATGTAGTATAACAATCAGACTTACACTTTAAACAAACAGTATTGAAACTAGAGTGGAAATGGCTAAAGGCTATAAGCTGGAAAGGTTCCACTCTGTCTGGATGGACAGCCTTATTGAGTATAGAAAGGCTCTCAAACAAGCACAGTCAGCATAAATAGCATCTCTGATTGAGACAAATAAAAAATAACATTATGAGCACTCTTTAGTGTGATTTCTAAACTTACAAAAAATCAGGCAGGTACTTTTTCAATAATAAAGTAGAAAATATGAATCAAAACCCTTAATGCAAAGTTTTACACCCAACCTGTCTGCTGTCTGGTGTGGGTGAGGTAGAACAAAAGAAAAGCTGCAATGTCACCTGAAGCTGGAGAAAATTATTGCCTATTCAAATACCATGTACACTCCCTCAAAACTGCTTAAAGAAATACTTCTTAGTATTTCTTTAACTTCTTAGTAAACTTGTCCCTTATTGTGGACTTTTAAACCTTGGATCAAGAAATCAATCTTGATTTGAATGTATTGTCTAATTACAGACCAAGTCTAACCTACTATTTATGTCTAAAATCCTGAAAAAAGCCGTGGCTCAACAGCTCTGTTCATATTTGCATAATGAACCACATTTATGAAAAGTTCCAATCTAGATTTAGGCCCCATCATAGCACTGACACAGTTCTTATTAAGATAACAAATGATCTTCTTCTGGCCTCTGATCAAGTCTGCATATCCCTTATTTAGTTAGTCTTATTCAATCTTAGTGCAGCTTTTGAACAGTAGAACACTGTTTTCCTATTATCCAATTGTTAGCAGATTGTTACTCGTTCATAAATGTTAATGATGTATCTTCCAATTAAACAAAAGTGAGATATGGAATTCCACAAAGGTCTCTTTAGGACCATTATTTTTCACATAATATATGTTGCCATTAGGCAAAGTTATAAGCAATCACCACATACGTTTTCACTGATACGCAGACAGTACACAACCATACATGTCAGCTAAACCTGATTACAAACTTAGATTAAAGAAAATGTTGATCTGTGTAAAATACTTGTAATGCATGATGTCACACAACTTCCTCCTTTTGAACAGTGATAAAACTGATTTATTTCGTTTTCCAAAGCCATAAAACATAAATAAGACTTCAAGCTAAATCTTACTGCTTTTCTACATCTCTGTAATATTTCCAAGCTAAGAAGTGTCCTATCGCTACATGATGCAGAACAATTAGCCTTCAAGATTACTGCAGTGCTCTGTTGTGAATATGAAATTATTTTAATGACATACAAAGCCCTACATGGGCTCACCCCTGAGTACCTGTGATACCTAATTTCCTATTATGAATCATCTCCTTTACTTAGATCACAGGGTGCTGGCTTCCTACTAGTTCCCTTAATTCAGAAACAATCAGCAGGGGAAAGAGCCTTTTCTTATAAAGCCCCTCAACTCTTTAATAACCATCCAGATCATTTTCAGGACTAAGACACAGTCTCAAGCTTTAAGTCCAGGCTGAAAACTTACTGGTCTAGTTTAGCCTTTTGTAATTAATGATTCTCATTAGATAAATTGTGCAGATCCAGGGGTTCCCTGGACATCAGGATTATGATAAACTAACTGAGATGCTGGTGCTGTCATACCACTGCTTGCACAAGTTCACTCAGGTTTGTTGAAGGTGGAGTGGAGGGATGACAATGTTTCATGGTGCTCTAATGGCTGTGTTACCTCCTGGCTCCCTCCTTTTAAGTAGGCTGTTATAGATAGATGCCAGTATCATTAGCCACATTCCAGTTTCTTTGTACTTTAGTTTCTGATTCTTTGTTCTTGATATTTCCATACAGGACTAATTTCATCTTTCAAGCTTTTTCCATGTGAATGACTGCCCAGATGACTGCTGAGATTCTGGCCTGCCTTAGACCAGCTGCTTACCAATCCATTACCAACTACATTGAAGCTTACAATCTCTCTAAATGCTATCACAAACAGTATTATGGTTATTACCACCATTAACCATCATAATTACAGTTCTTGTTCATGCCATCACTACTATCACTATATCACTACACTTGAATACAACAAAAACCTTATAGGATGGTACACTGACTGTCGGCCAATAACTTATAAGCAGCAGACCAGAGAAGGATGGGTCCCCCTATGTGATTCTGTTTCCTCCCGAGGTTTCTTCCTTCAAACTTAAAGGTGTTTTTTCTTGCCACTGTCGTCACTGGCTTTCTCACTGGGGGTTTTATGTTTTTATGTTATTACTGTATCTCTGTAAAGCTGCTTTGTGACAGCATCAGTTGTAAAAAGTGCAATATAAATAAATTTGACTTGACTTGATAGTGAGGGTAAGGCTATGGTTATGGTCAGGGAAAAGGTAAAGGAAGATAAGGTTTAGGGTTAGGTTAAGGGTTGGGTAAAGTTATCGTTAGGTTATGGTTTAAAGTAAGGTTATGGTTTGGGTAATGGTAGGGTAAGATTATGGATAGGTTAAGGGTAGGGTTTGGACAAAGGTACATTCAGGTTATGTGTAGGGTAAGAGTATTTATTTTGTGTGTTCTGGTAAATTTAGAATTAGAGTAAGAGCTAGGGTAGTGTGTGTGTGTGTGTGTGTGTGTGTGTGTGTGTGTGTGTGTGTGTGTGTGTGTGTGTGTGTGTGTGTGTGTGTGAAGTCATGCATGCATGTCCTGCCATTAGCCTCTCTGCTCTAGTGATTCTGTATATCTTAAATGACAGAAAACAACAATAACTGCTGCAGTCAACAGTAGGTGTGAAACAAAAACTCATTGCCTAACAAAAAAAAGGTGTAATACACTGTGTCACAGAGGAAATATATAACACTTTATTTAGTTAAAAGTTCCGCCCAAAACATGGATTACTACACATCTGGTGAAAGTCATGCATACGGAATGAAAGGGCGTGGCCGAGACTAAACAAAGTGTTTGATATTTTTATGAACTTTTATTTTCTATTGGTATGGATGTTTTTACACAGTGTGTAAAAAATCAGTAATGATCACCTTTGATTCATGGTGTTTTTCCACATTGTAGCATTAAACCATTATTTTAGTCCAGCAGCTAAAGTGCCTTATAACATTTAGTAACATTTAGCAGTTTCGCTGACATGTCAATCTTTTTATCAGGCTTTACATTTATGCTTCAGAGATGTCTGTATATTTTATCATTGATTGTAGGGTTGTTTTTACAGTAGCTTGTGTAAAGAACAGTATCTGTGTTTACAGTAGCAGCTTTAGTTATCTTGGTGATGTCCACACATCTCTGATACCGTCTAGTCTTGTCCTCTCGCACTCTCAACAGCAGCCAGTTAAGCCTGGCTTAATTTGCATTTTTAAGATTGGACATTGCTCCTTACATGCGTGAGTAGCTCAAAGTACAGCAATGAATGAATAAAAATGTGTACTAATTATACTGATTTATGTGCATACGTACGTTTCTGAAAATGTTTAGAAACATTTTAAGAGTTTTGATCAATTTAAGTCTAATTAAAGTAGCAAAATAACACCTACATATAACAAAAATATTTGGATATAATATAGAATAATTTTATCAAAATAATATGTCATAAAACTATGTTAACTCACAGGAAATGACACAATTATATGTTATTAAGATGAACAGCAATGTAGTCTTATGCTTTTTTGACACAAATGGAATGATGGATAAAATATGGCAGCCTATTTCCCAAAGGTTCTACCCACTTAAAATAAAAAGTCATTTCTTTGTAGAATGATTGAGATGTGGCTCCTTTTTCACTGAGGTGTGTTTTGTTGTTATTAATGACTCAGCTGTTATATGTTAATGGTAATGGTGGATGATTTCCCTGTAAAAACTGTAGCTAATCCAGTGGAACATTGTGATGCTAATGGTTAGTTTTAGCATGGATGTCTTAGCTTTAATATTGGTGGTGTTAAGTATCCATGCTCTTGATATTAGTTTTAGTAATTATAATAGTTGTATTATTCTCACTCCTCCTCCTGGGCTATGTATAGCTATGAGAGACTGAAATACTTCTCATTACGTCACTCAGCAGTTCAACAGATTTTGCTCCGAGTTTGCTCCTCAAACCTTAAAGAGAAGAAGCTCTATAAAAAAGAGGAAGAGAGAGAGAGAGAGAGAGAGAGAGAGACAGAGAGAGAGATAGAGAGAGAGAGAGAGAGAGAGAGAGAGAGAGAGAGAGAGAGAGAGAGAGAGAGAGAGAGAGAGAGAGAGAGAGAGAGAGAGAGAGAGAGAGCACAGCTAAGAAGTAAGAAATGTAAAATAGCGCTTATTTAGTTATCAGTAACTTATCTGTCATTCAGACGTGGCGCTTCAATGACGGTGAACTGCAGACGTTTCAGGTGAGTTAGAGCCCCCAGCGGCCAACAGCGGGATTACAACCTAAGTCACTGCGCAAGAAGCAGAAACCATCAGTTCAGAGTCATAAACTTTAAAGGCCTAAAAAACTCTTAAGTTCTGTTTCTTAGATTCAGACTAAACCTAAACCTACATTCAAACACATTTCCAATCATACATTCTGTCATTACAGTTTAATTTTACAGAAGGCTCAGAGTTGCTTTTATAATAGACAGAAGATAAAATGCCTTTATTGTCACTATACACATGAACAATGAGATTAAAAGCCACTTCTTGCCACTTGTACGTTATATTTAACTACATAAATTAAAATGGTGCAAAACTCGGCATTTACTGCAAAGTTAGATTAAACAAACTTTCATTTCACATACAGCAAGTGTACACAAAACAAAATTTTGTTGCAACAGCGAAGTGCATGATTGAAATATATACTATATTAATATCAATAGAATATGAACAAATATGTTTATATAAAAATAAGAATATGTACAGCAGCAGCCAGGAGTTACTTTTGTTACAAACTACGTCTTCTGCAAATACCATACTATTTGCAAACAAACACAATAAACACTAAAAAACAAGTATAAGTACTAAAGTAGTCTTGTACTCAAAGGTACCATTTTTTATAAGCCTATTTTGGTACAATATAGTACCTTAACTGGTATAAAAAGCATGGGTACAACAATGGAAAGGTACTCTATTGTCCCTCAATAAGGCAAGATCCAGTGACAAGCCTTTGTATTAATCTGTATTTAATTTTCTTAGTTTGTATGGTGTACAAAACACTAACACACACAGTGTGTTTTACAAACAGAAAACCTGATTGTTGTAAATTCATATATAATCTGTAAATAAATGCACAGTTGTTTTCTAATTGCACATAAAAAATAAATTGAACACGTTTTATAAATGCAAAGAAGCAATGAAATAAAGCATGATTTTCTGACCTTAATTGTGATGATTCTCAAATACGCAGAGTCGGCTACAAATGGCATTTGTGAGTCACGTGACTTTTGGTATGCCTGTAACTGGCACAAACTTGTATCGAGATTTTCTCACAAATACACCCTGCCTCGTACAAATACATCATCCCCAGAACAGCAGGTAGTGCTGTGGTACACATTATAGGATGTGGCCGTGGGACAGTCTAAAACGCTTAATGTGAAAACAGCTTAATGTGACTTAACGTACTAAAACAATGAGAAAGGAACACCAAATTAATATTTTACTGTTCATTAGTACCCAATACTGCTGCAAGGATAAACCTGTAGTCCTAAAGGAAAGTAATAAATATTATGTTAAGTAGGGTGACCAGACATCCTCTTTTACTTGGACATGTCTTCTTTATGAGACTTAATTTTTTTTTTTTTTTTTTTTTTTTTTTTTACTAGATTTTACATCGAATTTCCTGAAGCGTTTAGTTCACAAACTAGTCTCGCCCTCCCTGTATTCTGTTGGGTTCGTTTGAGTGAGATGTAACGCTGTATGAAATGGAGGGGCGAGCACTAGGACCCAGCGGAAATCCAAACCTTTTCCTTTAGGCCGCCCACAAGCTCACCGATTGGCTCTGTCGTTTCTTGCTAACCTGTGATTGGCTGCACCTCTAAGTTGTTAACATGTTGAGAGTTAGTTCTGCCTGTGTCACCTCAGCTAGATGTATTTTAATATCAGAGGTTTCATATTAAAATTCATTAACATTAACATTTGAGTCTGTATCTCTGTGTGTGTGTCTACCAGCCTGTGATAAGCCATCCATTTACATGCCTCTATGTGTAACTTTTGTTAAAGTACTTCAGAATTTCTGCTTATTTGTACTCAAAAATGAGGTATAATAATGTGTAAATGAGGTCTGTTGACCATACATTCCAAACATAAGTGTAACATTGGTGATAATGAGCTGGAGTGAAGTTGACTGAAAAGGTGAAACATGGAATTGGGTGATAAATTTATGCTAAATGCTTTTAACAGTTTATTAATATTTAATAATATGTAATAATGTTTTAATATTTTATCAATGATTAATATAAATTTTATTATTTTATTATTCATAATACTGTTTAATAGTTAGTATATTATTAAAAGTAACTAGTAATTATGAATAAAATATAAATCAAAATTTGTCAATATTTATTAATAATTAATAGCAATAATAAAATAAAAAAGCACCAAAAAAAATTGGACGTAAAAGGATGCGAGGTGCCCCACTAACACGTGTGGTGCCCCTGTAAAATCGTGGTGCATGTGATCCACGTATGCGGATGCCGGCCCTGCATTATATGCCCCCCACCACCCCCCGTGCTGAGGTGTCCTCTTTTTAATAATCTCAAATTTGGTCACCCTACTTTAAGCCTTCCCCACCATTAAACCTACAATAAACAGCTTAACATGGCTTAATGTACTAAAACAATGAGTTAGGCACACCAAACTTCACTCATTTAATACTGTTCTTAAGTACTCTCTAGTACTGTAAGCATGAACCTGCACTCCAAAACAAAAGTAATTCAGAATATGTTAAGCTTTTCTCCTCCTATTGAAGCCCATCATAAGGAAAAGACTTAACAAGGCTTAACCTAATATTTATTACTTCTTTTAGGAGTACAGGTCTATCCTTGGAACAGTAGAGGGTTCTAATTAAGAGTACAAAATGAGTGAAGCTTGTTGTTCTAGCTCATTCTTTTAGTATGTTAAGCCACATTAAACTGTTTTCAGTCTGTAACATGGAAGGCAGAATTGATTATCCACTACATTATAGCAACTTTTCATTGGTAAACTACAAGACAGCAAATTTTAATTTAATATCCAGACTTTCATTTGCACAAAAAACTAATCTAGTCTAATTTTATCCTGTTGAATAGAAATACAGAGGTAGTTTTTTATTTATTACATATTCGCCCTCTCAGTGCTAGTGACGTAGAGTCCTCTATCAAGGCCGTCTGCTTTATAAGGTGAACAGCATGCTGGAACCAGACTCTTATTCAGCCAGACGCCTACTCATTCACTCGCTCATTCACTCTCTCTTCCATTCACTCACTCACTCACCCATCCACCCACTTCTCTCTCTCTCACTCACTTGCCCACCCACTCTATGCTCTCAACCACTCACACCTCTCTCTCTCTCTTGCCCACTCCCTCAGAGAGTATAAACAGGCCGCCTGTTTCTCACATGGCTCAAACAGCCACTTAGCACAAACACCCAAGTGGTGTCTCCACTGCAGCCAGTGAGACAGCTTCAGAGGATCAAGGGTATTGTTTTTTGGACAAATTCAATACGGATCTCCTTTAAGAGTGAATGTTGAACTCTAAGAGGTAACGGTTCAGGAGAGAAAATGTATTTGTAGATTAAAGCATGATGCTGTTTTAAGATGGTTGTGTTTACAGAACAGAGCTTGGACATAACTCTGGCTGTACATTATATTCGTTGAGTATGTTTGGAATCTCATCTCATTCTGTCCTGCAGGTCCACGAAAGGTGCGTCTAAAGCAAGACGTGACCAGATCAATGGAGAGATTCGGAACATGCGGGCACTGCTGCCCATTTCACCCGAGGAGCAGGAGAGGCTCTCTTACCTCCACTCCATGTCCCTCATCTGCACATTCATCAGGAAGTCTGTGCTCCTCACAGGTAAGAGCTTTCTGTTCATTTCCTGCTTCATTGAGTACAGATACCAATGCTTATAGATGCCTGTATGTCACTGCCACCTAAATGCCAGTCCCTAAAATTGGCAATGAACTTGTGGTTCACAGGTTCATCAATCATAATACACAAAAATATGCAAATGTTCAGACCTCCATATTGAGGTCTTAATGTCAAAATTGAATGATCTGCAGATGCCTTGATTATATCAGCACATGTAGCAACAGCAGAAGTGTTGTTGTTTAATGTATAAAAACCAGAATATCACGTGATGGAGAATAACCAAATACACTTTTCCACATGGTCTTTCTTCATAGACTCTTATATAACAAAATGTAAAGGCTTGCAAAAGAATCTGCAGCCTGTACATCATTAAATGTGTCTGTGGACCATGATCAGCTACATTTGTGTTTTCAGTTTTCAGTAGTAAATTGTAATTTTGTATCTTCCTCTCTGAAGCTGGTGGAGGGAAAAGTGGTGACGGTTTCCTGCCTCCATATGAAGATCTGCTGCATGCCCTACCAGGCTTCATTGTAGCAATGACCAGAGAGGGAAAGCTTGTCTACGTGTCTGAAAATGTGTCCCAGTATCTCGGCTTTTCAATGGTGAGTGAGTTTTCGTGATTATTATGTGGTATATTGCCCAACACTCATGATCATCAAAGAGTCTTTCTTGGTGTGAAGAGCAAATAATGATTTGATAGTTTTTTTCCCCAGACTATTGTTTAAAGCATGTACTAAAATATTTTGTTCCAAAGCTTATTCACCTGAAGGGTCTGAGCTGAGGAGATAAAATGTGTGGCCTTTGGCATTATTCTTTTACAGTTTACTTTACATGCTGTTACTGTAAACTGACTGGAAAACTAGGT
Source organism: Crenuchus spilurus (assembly GCA_036984385.1). Classification (NCBI taxonomy): domain Eukaryota; kingdom Metazoa; phylum Chordata; class Actinopteri; order Characiformes; family Crenuchidae; genus Crenuchus; species Crenuchus spilurus. Next base: position 16,482 of record BRDA01085811.1, read on the forward strand.
TTCCAGATTTGTATTATTCTTTTATATGTATTATATCATTATTTTTTCCAGGTCGATGTACTGCAGAGTGACACTTTCTATGACATGATAGACAATTATGATGTGGATACAGTGAAGTTCAACTTAGAAGAAAGCAACATTACAACAGGTGAGCAACACTTTACCTGCAAACTCGACACAAACTATAAATGTATATATTTCAAGTACATTGATATGAAAGTTTTACAGTACCACAGATTAAGTCTCACTTTCTGTCTCACAGAGAGGAGCTTTGTGTGCCGGATGCACACCTCCAAGGCCTTCCGGCTGCAGTATGGAAGCTGCTGCCCCCTGCTGGTGAGGGGTCGCTTTCAGGATGGCCCTCAGTGTCGCCTGTTTGTGGCTCTCTGCACGCCAACAGTGGACAGGCAGAAGGACAGAGAACTTCACAGCCTCAGTGCTCAATTTCAGAGTCTCCACCGAGCTGACATGAGCTATACATACATTAATGACAGGTATCAACATTTTGGTTCGTTATTTTTATGTCTATATGGTCAGTGGTGGTTTAGTGCTGGAAGGTGATGATAAATTGTGCAGCAACAGATCCCAATGGAAAAAATAAATGTCCAAAAGAAATCTCTTTTTACCTCAGTAGTGTCTCTGAGACAACAAAGAGATCAGATATAAAAACAAATGAGTCATTAATGTAAGTCTCCTTCTGCTCACATATTTCTCCTAAGAAATGAGAGCTCTCACATTTTCTGTTGAACTTTAGTAGAACTATCAATAAAGTCTCAGTGTAATTCTACTACTCCTACTATTACTACTCCTACTCCTACTCCTACTACTATCACTATTACTACTACTATTACTACTCCTACTACTATCACTATTACTCCTACTATTACTACTACTACTATTACTACTCCTACTCCTACTACTATCACTATTACTACTTCTATTACTACTACTACTATCACTATTACTACTCCTAATCCTATCACTATTACTACTTCTATTACTACTCCTAATCCTACTACTATCACTATTACTACTACTATTACTACTCCTACTACTATCACTATTACTCCTACTATTACTACTCCTACTATTACTACTACTCTTACTACTCCTACTCCTATCACTATTACTACTACTATTACTACTCCTACTACTATCACTATTACTCCTACTATTACTACTCCTACTATTACTACTCCTACTACTATCACTATTACTTCTCCTAATCCTATCACTATTACTGCTTCTATTACTACTCCTACTACTATCACTATTACTACTACTATTACTACTCCTACTACTATCACTATTACTACTACTATTACTACTACTACATTACTACTCCTACTACTACTCCTACTATTAGTATTACTACCACTACTACTACTTCTACTACTATCACTACTACTACTAAAACTATTACTACTCTTACTACTACTCCTACTATTACTACCACTACTACTACTCCTACTACTATTCCTATTACTACTACTATTACTACCACTACTACTACTACTATTCCTATTACTACTACTATTACTACCACTACTACTACTCTTACTACTTCCACTACTATTACTTCTATTATGACTAATACTACTTCTATTACTACTACCATTAATTTTACTACTTCTATTACTACTACTACTTCTATTACTACTAATTCTACTACTACTACTTCTATTATTATTACTACAACTACACAGTAAATCTGCCAGTGTTAAATCAACACTATTAGAGTTAAATTAACACTGAGAGTGTTACATTTTGAGACTCTCCGTGTTAATTTAACTCTAATAGTTTTGATTTAACACTGGCAGATTTACTGTGTACTACTACCATTACTACTACTACTACCAGTACTACTACTACTTCTATTACTACTACTATCACCACTACCACTCCTACTACTACTACTATTAATAATAATAATAATAATAATAATAATAATAATAATAATAATAATAATAATAATAATATAATAAGAAGAAGAATCTTTATTTGTATAGCAACTTCCATACACACATAGTTCATGCTTCACAGTGTTTTTTTAGCCAGTTTTTCCTGCCTGATCATCTGTATTATCTGTATATTGTCTGTCTGCATGTGTATCTTCTTGAAATTCTGATGATAGATTCTTCATATATATCTACATCTGTGTAGTGCAGTGTACATGTATGAGATGTGTATGTAGCTGCTATGGTGTGTCTGCTGTTATTGTGTGATGCTTATTCTGGCTTTTATGTTACAGTGTCGTTTTCCATCTGGGCTACAAAGCAGAGGAGATGGTTGGTCGATCCTGGTACAGCATGCTCCATCCAGATGATCTTTCAGTGAGCGCAAATGGACACAAACACCTGAGTGAGCAGCCTAAACTCTATTTATATATTAACACAATAATATAGCTTTATGGTCTAGGAAATGAATATGAATGTAAATGTGTTTAGTCTTTCACTGATTTGTGCATTTATATGTCGCTCCTGCAGTGCATCAGAGTGGAGATGCTCAGGTGGAGATGGTGTTGAGACTTCAGGCTAAAGACCTGACGTGGGTCTGGCTCTACGTGTGCGCAATTAAAGACACTCAGAGCCAGGAAATAACATGCTCAAACTACGTGATCAGGTAAATCTGTGAACCATCTGAACTGAAGCAGTGTGTAGAATTGCAAATTAGAATATAACTATAAATGTTACTTTATATGACATTAGACTATTTGTTGTAGTTTTCTGTGCTTCTGCATGTCTCTATCTAGAACAATTCTCATATAAATAAATAAGAATTATTAGCATTAATTAACACTTCCTTCTTTTAATTCACAGTGAAACAGAAGCTGTTTACATGAGACAGAAACTCTCCAGCTGTGTGTCTTCTCCACGTCCTCTCACTCCTTCAATATCCCAGATGCCATGGGGTCCGGGCCCCAGCACTTCCCCTAAGCGACAGGCAGAGGGCAGCATTGACAGTGCAGGGCCAAAGAAAAAAGCCAGAAAGCTTTCTGAGACACCAACATCTTACAGCACGTCACCCAGTCTGAGCCAGGATGAAGGTGACTCGGTAGTTGACATGAGCGAACAACAGTTGTTTTTCTCCAGCCCTCCCTACAGTCCCACCTCCTCACTGTCAGAAGACTGCAGCTCAGATGCCCCGCAAGATGCATACGGTTATGTTGAATCCATTGTGTCTCCATCATTTTCATCCTCACCATCCCCCTCTTCCTCCTCTTCATTGTCTTTCCAACACCTCAACCCGCAGTCATTTCCTCAAAATTCTTTCGACACAGAGCTCCGCCCCCTCCCTCTTCCCTCCTGCTCTTATCCAGAATGCCAAGGAGAAGCTAATTTGGTTCAGGACTACCAGCTCGAGACTAGTGAAAGCTCATCTGGTTGTGTGCTCCACTTTGAGGACTTTAGCCTGCTTCCCATGCTTGCACCAGAAGGTGATGCTTTACAGACCCCTGTAGAATCTGGCTCTTCTTCTCCAGATGAGCTGTCAAGCCCAGATGCCTCACTTACTGTCCACAGCTCAACACTGTCCACTGAGCATTACAGTGAAAAGGAACAGGCTGAGATCAGTGTACTGGCCCATCAGCTTTCCTCACTGGCCAGCAGCTTTGACATGTTCCGAATTAAAAGTCATACCCCCCAGGATATCAGCTCCCCCTGCTGGCCAGCCACGACCTCACAAACCACAGAGCTACTCCTGGATGAGGATGTCATTGACAGTATCCTGAAGGATTGGGATGGGGTACCAGTGAAAAAGGATTCAAGCTCTGAGTGGGGGCAACTTCCCAGAACTTTGATAGATGACCAAGCAATGCTGCAGGATCTCTCTGCAGTAGACTCTGTTCCAGTAGAACTTCATTCAGTAGTCCACCATCCATGGCCCTGCATCTGCAGACAGCGCTGCCCTGAAGACAACATTGAGTTGCATCAACTCAGTCTTTACCTACACAGCAATATCCAGCAAGGTAACACCAGTAAGCATAGTATTCTACAGCTCTATCAGCTTTATTAGATAAGTTACCACAGCACTAGTTTTTTCATTCACTTCAGGTGTAATCAGTGGGCTAAGGTGTCGAATGTTGCTTTTCCAATGAGCTACAAGGCTAATGTAGCTTACAAGTCATACATATTTAAGCTACCATGTTGGTGTATTAAAAATCATCACTAACCTCAGTCCATGACAAGTTGTTTAGCAGTCTCTTATCATTATAGTCATCTATGAAAATGAAAAAAAAAAAAAAAATGCATATCTAATAACAGTAGTAGCAGACATATTGAAGCCTGAATTTTGCCTGTTCTTCTGCTAATTAACCAGTAACTTGTTCTAATAAATAATCATGGTTCTCTTTTTGATCATTTCAGATGGTTTTGCTGATGAATCCATGTACTGAAATAAGTCCATGACTTACAGTACTCCCCTTGTATGGCATATTGTCATGGCAACTAGAAGCTTCTTCGCTGGACTCAAAGAAGATTTTAAGAACTTTTTATTGGTGCTGTTGCGATGGGAACAGGTTTCCCATGTTGGAAAGGAATTATATTTAAACCTCAGTGGTGCCAGAAAGTAGAATGTAAACCACTTGAACAGCTGTTTAATGTTTAATGTGTAAATGTGATGAAGGATCTGCAGTGTATCTACACTGCCCTCTTATGGATAAGACTTTCATACATTTCTTTCTGTGTTTCTCCATTTCTGTTGTCTTTATGGTACGCAAATTTGTCTTCAGCAACTACTGAGCACTTTCTCTGTGTAGTTATTTGGTACAAATGTGTATAGACACACATCTATGAGAAATAAAGTGTTCAGCATTGGTCATTTGCATGATATGAAGTATATTCAGCATTAACAAATGGAGGTAATGTTGAGTTAATTCAAACATACTGAGCATGCTTTGTTGGAAACAGATTAAAATAACTGTCCCTTTTTGATATTCATTCCCAACATTTCACTCCCAATGGAAAGATAAGATGAATCTTACAGTGAAATAATTAGTAAAGCTACCTCTGTGCCTGTGGTTCTGAAATCATTAAAAACATTGCTGTCTTATTAGCATTTTCATTTGAAATGTGTTGTTAATGAGCATTATGAGACATTGTTTATTTTTTCATTTTAGAAATGTTAAAATCTCACTCTTTTGAGTGCAGATGGTTTGTGTTTGCGTCTGTGTTCTTCACTGGATTTCACAGTAAAAGAAATAATCTGTAGTAACACTGTTATTTTAAATATTTTTACAGTCTGCTTTTATTTTTTTTTAATATTAATAAAGTTAAAATGTGAAACAATGCTCATAAAATTGCAACATTTTTTGCATGTTTTTTTTTATTGGGGTCAGTAAACTAACCCAGTTTAGAAATGAATTACACAAGCTGGTTTATAAAGTCCAACTTAAACTTTACATTTAGAGTAGTTCCTTTAAAACTAGTGACACACAATGTTAGTTGCTCCACAGCTACTCACGTCACATCTTGATTAGTAGTGATCGTAGAACAAACTAATGTCGCACATAACGATGATTACACTCTCTGCAGCCAATTAGTAATGAGATCTGACATCAACAGAAAACATTACATGTATATGCCACAGACTGTTTATATAACCCTGGACACAGTAAGACCAGTAGAAGAGTAAGGCCAAACAGTATCTGGTGCCCTCTAGTGGCTAGTTGAAGTACAATTTAAAGCCCAGCCCACAACCATTATACTGAATGGGAGCAACAGCAAACTTTGAAATCATTTTCCATAAATCACAGATTTTTTTTGGTCAACTGTGTTGTGTTAATTCCACAAGTTGTGCCGGTGCTAGCTAACCCCATAGTGCCATAGGGTATCCACATATTTTTTGTTGGGGGCCAGAAGGAGAAAAATGTGCAGTCACGGGCCACAGATACATAACCCTATAATAGTACTATAAGAGTTTTTTGGTGGTCATAGTACATTTTTAAAGTAGTCTCGAAAACCAAAACACCACCAGCTCTGAAAATGTACTCACAACTGCATTAAAAAAACAATTTTGCACAAAAACTGTGAACCTGGCAACCCTGAAGTTCCAGTGCTGGGCTATGAGTTGAGTTACCTCATAGTGCTTGTATCATTTTCCTGCACTTGGTTTACACACACACACACACACACACACACACACACACACACACACACACACACACACACACACACACACACACACACA
>BRDA01085812.1:0-10624 GCA_036984385.1 Crenuchus spilurus
TAGATTAAGAGCCCTATATGTATTCCCTGCTTGTGTCTGTCTTTGTCATTCATTAAATGTGAGTTCCTGTCTGCTACACCTGTACCATCACATCTTGATTCTCTGGCTTTGTTTCTAGTTGTTTCTCTGGTTTTGTTTCTCGTTTTTCTGGCTTTGTTTGTCATTGTTTCTCTGGTTTTGTTTCTCATTGTTTCTCTGGCTTTGTTTCTCATTGTTTTTCTGGCTTTGTTTCTCATTGTTTCTCTGGCTTTGTTTTTCTGGCTTTGTTTCTCATTGTTTCTCTGGCTTTGTTTTTCTGGCTTTGTTTGTGATTGTTTATCTGGCTTTGTTTATCTGGCTTTGTTTCTCTGGCTTTGTTTATCTGGCTTTCTTTCTCATTGTTTCTCTGGCTTTGTTTCTCATTGTTTCTCTGGCTTTGTTTCTCATTGTTTCTCTGGCTTTGTTTCTCATTGTTTCTCTGGCTTTGTTTCTCAGGCTTTGTTTCTCATTGTTTCTCTGGCTTTGTTTCTCATTGTTTCTCTGGCTTTGTTTCTCTGGCTTTGTTTCTCATTGTTTCTCTGGCTTTTGTTTCTCATTGTTTCTCTGGCTTTGTTTCTCATTGTTTCTCTGGTTTTGTTTTTCATTGTTTCTCTGGTTTTGTTTCCCATTGTTTCTCTGGCTTTGTTTCTCATTGTTTCTCTGGCTTTGTTTCTCATTGTTTCTCTGGTTTTGTTTTTCATTGTTTCTCTGGTTTTGTTTCTCATTGTTTCTCTGGTTTTGTTTCTCATTGTTTCTCAGGCTGTGTTTCTCGTCGTTTCTTTGGCTTTGTTTGTCTGGCTTTATTTCACGTCGTTTCTCTGGCTTTGTTTCTCGTCGTTTCTTTGGCTTTGTTTCTCATTGTTTCTCTGGCTTTGTTTCTCATTGTTTCTCTGGCTTTGTTTCTCATCGTTTCTTTGGCTTTGTTTCTTGTAGTTTCTCGTTGATAATGCTCAGACCAAACTAAAACATGTCACACTTAAGTGACTGCGTGTGAAAACAAATAACAGCCGAGAACCCCAAGAACAGGTGTACAAATGAAAGGCTGCCGGCTGGATCACACCAGCATGATCTAAAACGTAACCTATTATGGGTAAGAGGGTTAACGTGTAAGAGTGATGTTAAATGTTCATTTATTTATTTCATTAGTCTTTTCTATTTATTTCTGATTGTGTTTTGTATTTAAAACTATATTTATTCAATATAAAGTGTATTTGTTATTAATAATTTGGAGTGTCTTGAACTGACTAATTGGATTAACTTTATTTCTTATGAGAAATATGGCTTCAGTTATCATTTGTTTCGGTTCTCATGAGGCATTTGAGAGGAACTGACCAAGGTTCTACTGTACATATTTTAAAATATAATTTTTTTTCTCTATATTTGTAACATAATATTTATGGAACATGTTAACATGCTGATTTAATATTGAATATTATTTGGTCATATATACCTGTAAGTCTTAGCAGGATTACAGAAAGCTCTTTCTATCTCTTCATTTTCTGGCAGAATTTTCCAACTGTGACCAACTCTCACCTCCCACTTGTAGGGCAAATGGAAATGGACCTGTCGACATCTGTCTGTAGAAAAAGCCCAATGGCATTACGATTATGTAATTACATTTTACATGTTATATAAATGCTATTTTATGTAGACTTAAGCCGAAATGTATATTTGTGAATTGTGATTTGAAGACATGCATCAGCTTTTTGAATAAAAATTAATGACACTGCAAATACAAGAAAAGTGAATTCATGAGTCATTTTTTATTTGAAATGTTACTAACACAAAGCAGGTATTTCATCACACTTACACATTCATTTATTGATAATTGATTATTATGATTCTGGAAAATGATCTTATTCAACTTTTTTCATTATATACTGAAGAACTAATGAACCCACTGTTCTCTGTATAGTATATTCTGGAGCTTTCTGATACTTTCTTAAAGTAGACTTAGCTCCATCTAATTTACACTTGTTGTTTCAATACCAGTCCAATATTAGAGTCTTGTATCTTTCAGATATAGCTTATAGCTTTCAGAGAAGCTTATCTCAAACAGATAGCATCCTGAATAGCAGTCTTTGTTTTATGACCTTGAGGGTTGGGGCTTAAGATGTGCAAGTAATTTTCAAATGTCCACATTTGTATTGTGCCTCCATGTTGTACTTTTCTTTCATTCAGATCAACTCATACGTTAGTGTTTGTTTGCTACGTCCAAACTTTTGGCAGTATTGATGCTACCAGAATCATAATGGTAACATGCATCATAAAGTCATTATTCTTTTTGTAAAGTCTGAGTTGTAGATGTATTTTGGAACCTTAAAGTAAGTAAGATTTAAAATGTACTCACACTGTATGTTTTATTTTGGTTGACTCACAAGTTTGCACGTCATTTTTGAGTGAACAAACATTTGACATTATTGTTGCACCTCTGTCACTACCTTAAGGCTTTAAGACATTAAGCATTTCATTGACTGATTGACACACTTCAGAGTAAAAGGCTTGTCCTTAGATGCAAAGCAAACAGTAAAGACTGTCTTTTAATGTGAAGAGTGTCACACTATCAAAACCCAGAAATAGCTACAGTCAACAACTTTAAATACGTCTCTAGGCCACACTGTTAATATTCTGACAGAGGTGCTTATTTCACCAGCATAATCTCTAAAATGATTGATTAGGAAATTGAAGTGTGTCCGAAGCTTTGCATTTTTGGTCTTGTCCCTGAAACAAAAAGCTCCAAATTCAAACTAGTGAAATTATGTTTATTACATACAAAACATTTGCCAAGTACTGGAAAATGTATCCCACTGAACCTTGAATTCTTAGCTTAATGAACTGTTTTCATGTCTGGCAATTAAAAGATTAACATACAACTTTAACCCTCTGGAGTCTGAGGGTATTTCGGACACTCTGATGTAGTCTGATATGCTTTGACTTTTTTACTAATTACACCCATCTAATTTTTTCCCCAAAGTGTTACACAGGCTTTAGTTCACACAAACTCAGCAACAACAGAGTCAAAACATTAAGAGTGTCATAAATCTATATTCTGATTAAATCTGCTCTAAACAGACTTTACAAAAACCTGTTTTCAGATGTGCTGATATATTGTGAAAACACACTCTAAATATTTCTAGTCAAGACTTTTGAGCTCAGAACTGAATAAACAGAGGTGTTGGCTACACGCTGCTCATTACAGTTTTTAGACATTGTATGTTGTTTTATTTTTAAAGCTTAACTTATGTGAGGTGACACTCTGTTTTCCTCAGACACTAACTCCACTGAATATTCAGGAGATAGATTTGAAACACTCAGTTGAGAGCTCTTTGCTCATGTGAGTGCTCCTTGTTTGTAGAGAAAAAAAATTGGCATTTAAGCTATATATATATATATATATGAAAAGTAGACCCTGTAAGGTTTCCACTGTATTTTTGTTTTGTTTCTAGGATAAAATCTCGCAGAGTTATATAAGTGTTTTTGTGGAATTTCATTAGTATCCGAGGTGAAAAAGAAAAGTGAGATTTTTAATCAGTTCTGGGGACTTTTTCTTACATTTTACAATCTATGTTGACATACCTCTTACTGACACAGATGTTATTTTTTATGGCCTAATTTTGTGGGTAACTTTATATTTATGTTTACAAATTAGTGCTGTACCATCCAGATTTTTTTTTTTTTTGTTTTAATATTTTAATTTATATGAAGGGTCTGAGGTAGCAACATGCTTGGGCATATGTGTCCTGATTTTTGTTATTTAGTTAATTTCAAATGTATACTGTTTGTTAGATGCAAAAAAAAAACACTGATTTCCTGGCACATGGTTCCATTTCAATTTTTTTTGCAATGCAACAATACTGTGAGTAGTTTGCATATAGCAAACTAAAACTTACTAAAAGTACTAAAAATGTAACCGAAATATGAATTTGCACATCTGAACATGGAACTGAATGCAATAAGACCTCAATTATCAAGCAATTATCTCACTTTTTGTATTTGCATTGTAATTAATTTACAATTAAAGCTCAATACACATTCCAATCACCACTCATAAATATGTTTTGACTTAAATCTAAGTCCATACTATTTTAAGCATTACAAATACATTTGACCTTACTTCCTTGTTTGCAGAAACCTTTGACATGGAACAGACATATGTCTGCAGAAAGAAAATAAGAGAATATATGATATGTTAAATGCATCATGATCTAATTATCTAATTATATAAATATATCATGATCATGATCTACAGTAAGATGTATTTGGAAAATTCCATAATGTTGTGAATTATCACTATTAGAATAAAGTTCAGTCAAGGTTTGATCAATGTTTGTATTCAACTGATGAAATACTGCCAATAATACCTGATGTATATACTGGAGAGTTCCTGTTGCTCGCTCGATGAGCATCCCAGATTGCAAGCATATTCTTGTAGACTGTCAGCATAGATACCATCTGTAGACTAGACACCCCTTTAGCCTGCAGATTTTTCATTGGATGAGGTTCATAGAAGTCATGGCTTCGGTTGCATTCAGTGCTGCCATCGCAGGTGCCTCTGATGTACTTCTCACACACATGGAGTCTTCTACAGGCCTCTTTATCAGGACAGCTCCCATACTCACCACTGCCTTTATTATACGTGAAACACACCTGAGAGCACATTTTTCAATTACTAATATGATAACAGGAAGAAAGCAAGAATGAAAGAAAGAGTAGAAAGGAAATGGTTAAATTAAACAAGTGCTCAAACTGGAACCTAACATTCATCCAAAAACCTTGACTGTGGGCTGTAGTGTGTTTCCCAATAAGAAGATGTGAACTGCTATGATTTTTCTTTGCCACACGTCTCAAAATCGCATGCACGGCACATTTGGTTGGAGGAAAGTGTGGGTAATGTTGCAGGACTGCCAGCTTTAGATACTTGAGAGCTAATCTACCGCTAATTCATTTTTGGGCCTCTTTAAGGACATTATAGAGATATCCTACTTCCTACAGATTTCCAGCAGAGGCCCTGCATAGTCAGAGCTACTCATATCAGTAACACATTGTCCAGACCACAGAGACAAAACAATGTGACAACTATACAGCAAACACAGTATATCACCACATTACAGAAATCTCTCTGAATCTTCTGTAAGAACTTTGAATTTATATCTTATCTACGTTATTCATTATCTTATCTCCAGACAACAGATTACAGATGCATCCTAACACCTCAATGTCCTAAATATTGTCCTAACTTTCAGATAGTCTTTAGGACAGTCCCCAGTTCCCTCTCATTACACATAGCATTGTAGGATTATATATGTTTTGTAAAATAAGATTTACATCTTTTTTAGTATTTTGTGAAAACTCTTATTGGGGGCATGTCAAATCTTACCTTAGTACATAACACAGGAAGTTTCTGTGCCTGGTTTAAAAGCCCTGTAATCTTAACTATCTCAGAACTCCAGCAAATGAGACAAAAGACATAAACACCTGAGCCACATGCTTATTGTTTTCTTTGAGGACTTATTGTATTTGAAGATATCACTGAAAGGCAGTTTCAGCATTATTATACACCTGTGCTTGAGCAGCACTTGCTAGCATGGTGCTATCATGTTGGTACCACTGGTTTACTGAGAATGGCTAAATAATAGGGTTTAGGGTTTCATTGGTGCTCTCCTTAGGGAATGTGTAGAGAGAGGGGCTAAGTGTAAACGTAAAAGTTTTGAGTATCTTAAACATAAATGTAAATCTGTAAACGAAACTGTAAAATCGTAAATTAAAACAATCATAAGCGAAAGTTACTGGTTGTAAATGTAATACTTACATTTTCGTTTCACATTTTTATTTTTCACTTTTCAAGTTACATTTACAATTCACAAATTACGTTTCTGACCCTTTTTGACTGGGGGGGGGGAGGTATCTCAACACTCATTGGCTAGAGGGACAGGATATTACGACATAACTTCAGCCGAAGAAACCACTGCAATGGGAGACAATCGTTCATCGGAGGAGGTATATTTTATTATTTACACCAGACAGAGACAGAGAAATCACATTTAATTAACATCTTTTTGTAAATTACCAGAATAATTCTTTTTAGGCTTCTTCTACTGATTTGTGGGGTTTGTTTTCGGCTGAAGTGATGTCGTAATATCCTGTCCCTCTAGCCAATGAGCGTTGAGCCCACCCTCCCATTAAAAAAGGGGCAGAAATAAATGTATCATAACCGTAATTGTAAACATAACTTCTGAAGTGAAAAATAAAAATGAGAAGCGAAAATGTAAGTATTAATTTTACAACCAGTATCTTTTGTTTACGATTATGTTTTTAATTTACGATTTTACAGTTTCATTTACAGATTTACATTTACGTTTACGTCAAAGATGGTGCACGTTTTTATTTTGCTTATTTGATTAATTGTACCACTGTTTGGCAGGTACAAAGAAAAACAAAGAAAGTAAAGCAAAGTGAATGTGCTTACTCTCAAGCTTATATGAGAGCAAATCAAATTTAAATGATTTGAAATGACCTAATTTACCAGTCAAATGAAAGAATAGTATTACTCATTGCTTACTTAAATGCAAAGACATTTTTAAAATACATTTTGAGTTGAACTGACTTAATTCAGTTTAGTTTGGTGTGTTGCCAGGTTGTGTTGTTTCAGTGCAGACTTGTCAGATTTACTTAAGCACTTTTGTTTTGTCATACAATCTTGGCTCAACTTTCCTATTTGTTGTACAGTGGAACCTTGACTTACGAGTAAATCAACTTACACATTTTCCAAGATGTGAGCCGTCGCTCTGTAGATTATTTGCTTTGTGATGCGAGTCGAGCTACTTATCATGAAGGTATTATGAGAGTAGAGGCTCTGATTCCAGCATTTCATGCATTTGCTAGTCTCCATGTATTGCTAGACTAGTTAGCTAGAGTAGTTAGCTAGCATGTTATGACTCATTTCAAGGTAATAATAAGTAGATAGTCAGCTATCTATCTTGGTAGCTAGCTCACTTAACTGAGTCACTTTGTAAATGCAGGATATGATGCAGTTTAAAATATGGGAGGACAATATGTGAGCTTGCCGTCACAGATTTACTTAACACTTTTTTTTGCAGTTTGCTCTTCCTGTCACGAGCTAGTCATCCTGCTTGCTTTCATAGCAATAACAGTTTGGCACCGGATTCAATGTTATCATGACCATGCCCTTCTGTGTTCTGATTGGTCGCCTCACAGAACCAATCATATGCAATACTGCCCTCAGAAGATATTTCAATAAATATCACTCCAAACGAGCAAATATTTTGCCCGGCTATAAGCAATGCATTGATGCCAAGGGCACTTCACACAACCGTTCAAGGGTGGGGAAGCCCACCCTCATGCCACTCCTGACTATGTGTCACCCTGGGTGGTTGCCCATACCACCCATATAAGAAACCACCACTGCTCATTTTCAAAACATTTTGAAAGGGAGGAAGAAATAAACCTCATTTGACAGGAATTTATTGAAACGACCTGCAAGTGAAAGTGAGGAAAGTGTGGTGAAAAAGGGTCCGTGAAGAAGAAGAAATCTAAAAAGTAGCAATTAAGTTTTGCAATAAAGTGTAGCATAGTGCGTAAAACACCAAATGAAACTCCCCCAACCTCCTCTGCCAATCTTCTTCACCTCCGCAAGCATCTTCCCCTGATCTTCAAGGTAAATGCACTTAATAAAACCAGCTTATTTATGTACATTCTGTATTATTATATTTTATGAACGATTTGCTATTTACAAAGTACGTTTTTTTATTTAAAAACACGTAACATTAAAAAATGGTCTGATTCTTGGGTGGCTGGAATGTTTTCATTTTAATGGGGAAATATAATTTGACATACGAGCAAATTGAGTTACAAACTTGATCACAGAACAAATTAAACTCATAAGTCAAGGTTCCACCGTATTTGCATTTTGGATGTGTCTCTTACCTCTACTTTACTCACAATCTGTGTTTTAACCCCCCATTAAAATGTCTTACTGGAGGTATTAGGGTGTTGTCATTCTGAAGCAGTATAACACACAGCTCACTGCGGTCCAGTTCCAGCAGATTGTGTTGGCGCAGGACACTGACATTATGTCCTGTATAAAGGTCATGGCAGAAACGGCATCCTCGTCTGTTTAGAAGAAAACAAATGTTGCAGAGCATGCTGTCTAAGTGGTTTTATGCCATGATAATGCCATTGTTTAAATATTAAGCTTTACCCAAATATGAATATGACTCAGCAAGTCTTACCTTCCTTTGTCATATGGACAGTCTCCAAACAGGTACCTCTTGCACAGGTGAAGGTCACTGCAGCCTTGACATTCTTTAGATCTACACAGTCTCAGTTTAGTCTTCACAACAACCACTTTATCTTCATCACCAGTGATCACAAACATATCCGTGTCTTTAAGGACATTTTCTACTTCATCTTTTAAAACCACTCCGGTTAGTTGAGCATACAGATCCTCAAGCTCCATCCGCCCATCATGGGCACATAAAAGCCGATTAACAAGAACTGCTGTTTGCATGACTGCTGAGATCAGTATTGTGTCTCTCTCTGTGTAACCTGGGCTATTATTTCCAACAGCTGACATAAAAACTAGGGCTGCATCCCATTTCAATTGTTATATTCTTGCTGGGTGTGTACCAGACTGGCCAAGGGGTTAATCCCTCAGGTAGAATGGTGCCTGCATGAAGAGTAAGTCAGTAAGGAAGGAGCTTTAAAATAACTAATAAACAGTTATTTACAACTATGCTTTGGTATACGGACACTAATATTCTGGTCTGGTGTTGGTCATATTTGAACATAAAAGGTATAAAAACACATTTTTCTACATGTTTTCATTTCTTCATGTTTGCCTGTGAAGTTCTGAAAGTTCTGAAAGTTACCTGATGAAGATGAAAACTTGACTGTTGTTCCCTTGAATGAAGTGAGGAAGGCAGGTTAACAGTGTGAATGAGATGCAGCTCTGGTGACGTGTCCGTAGCTCTTACGAGGAAACGAAACTGCCACATGACAACAAAGCTGATAGTGAACAGGTGTTTATACCTGAGACAGGTTTGCAGGGCGAGGTTCTGCACTTTGGAACAGCTGAGTTGTGCTCAGTTATTTGTTCAGACTGGGAAACAATTTCTGCCAGGTTTATTATACGTACAAATATGTATTTACTCTACAATGTCTTTTGGTGGTTGTATGATTAAGCCTACTAATGATTCACATTTACTTAAAACATATAGGTTATTTATAGCTAATGTGCTATAACACCTTAAAACATATAAACCTGAATTTCCCGCAAGGGATTAATAAAGTACTTATCTTATCTTATCTTATCTTATATCCTACACATTCACCTGTGACATGGTTCTATAACTGTTGTCATTCTCAGAGCTCTTTTAGGGTTTGTTTATGCTTATTTTAAGGGGACAGGATGATTTTTAAAAACAGCAAACATCAACACTAAGCTCTGAAAGCATTTTTGGATTGAGTACTGCACTGTAGATTAATACTAAAGTCATCCACACTATGAAGAAACACAGACCCATTCCAAAAAATTAGAATATCATGAAAAATTTCAATGTCAATAATTAAATTAAAAAAGTTGAGCTTTCATAGATTTATAGATTCAGGGCCCACAATTTAAATGATTTCAAGTATTTATTTGTTTATTTTCACATAATTTGGGCTTCCAGTTCATAAAACCCACAAAAACAGGATTTCAAAAAATTAGAATACTGTGGAGAAATCAGCCCAAATTTTGCAGGGCATGAATGTTTTAAACTGAGTGTGACACACTAATCATCTACTAAACTCAAAGCACCTGCACGGTTTTCCCCAGGTGTCATTAAATTGTCTCAGTTTGGTTCAATCTGGTGAAGACTGCAGACATAACTGTCCAGAAGACCATCATTGACACCCTCCATAGGCTGGGGAAGCCACAAAAGTTCATAGCTAAAGAGGCTGGCTGTTCACAGAGTGCTGTGTCCAAGCGTATCAACCTCTGGCTTAGATGCAGCTTTCTTGGCATTTTCTCAGTCAGCTTTATGAGGTAGTCACCTGGAATGGCTTTCAGTTAACAGCTGTGTCTCGTCAAGAGTTCATGACTTGCATTTATTGCCTCTTAATGTGTTTGAGACATCAGTTGTGTGTCTACTCTGAAGAATCTAAAACATGTTTTGGTTTGTTTATCACTTTTAAGTTTACTACATGATTCATTATGTGTTCACTCAGAGTCTGGATGACATCCGTGTTTATTTATAATGTAGGAAAAAAAAATAAAAACATTGAATGAGAGGGTGTATCCAAACTTTTGACTGTACACCCTAAATTATAATTACACATGCAAATTGTGAAACCTCCCGTCACAGCCTCGTCTCTTTCTCAGATGTGTGGGTGGGTGTGTGTGTGAGCCTCTTTCTCTGTTGGGCATTTAACTCAAGCCTCCTGTCTCCACCCCTAGATTTTATCATCAAAACAAGCTTTTCAGCGACATGTGATGTGTTGTGTGTACTCAGATTTAAGCATCGCCAACTTTTGTAAAATGCACTTAAATACACTATGAATATAGTCCCAGGTCTTTTTTTTTAATACCCCAAATGTATGTCAGTTT
>BRDA01085812.1:10634-22654 GCA_036984385.1 Crenuchus spilurus
TCCACTGATGGAGTATTTCGACTGACTCTTTTACGGTTTTTTCGACGTAGATTCGGTCTCCAACTATGCGAACCTGTGTCGTGAGACACTTGTCGGTCGGAGAAATCGATACTTGAAAACACCGAAGGGGTCGGATACCTCTCATGTTTTAAACTGAGTGTGACACACTAATCATCTACTAAACTCAAAGCACCTGCACGGTTTTCCCCAGGTGTCATTAAATTGTCTCAGTTTGGTTCAATCTGGTGAAGACTGCAGACATAACTGTCCAGAAGACCATCATTGATACTCTCCATAGGCTGGGGAAGCCACAAAAGTTCATAGCTAAAGAGGCTGGCTGTTCACAGAGTGCTGTGTCCAAGCGTATCAACCTCTGGCTTAGATGCAGCTTTTTTGGCATTTTCTCAGTCAGCTTTATGAGGTAGTCACCTGGAATGGCTTTCAGTTAACAGCTGTGTCTCGTCAAGAGTTCATGACTTGCATTTATTGCCTCTTAATGTGTTTGAGACATCAGTTGTGTGTCTACTCTGAAGAATCTAAAACATGTTTTGGTTTGTTTATCACTTTTAAGTTTACTACATGATTCCTTATGTGTTCACTCAGAGTCTGGATGACATCCGTGTTTATTTACAATGTAAGAAAAAAAATAAAAACATTGAATGAGAGGGTGTATCCAAACTTTTGACTGTTCACACTAAAATTTTAATTACACATGCAAATTGTGAAACCTCCCGTCACAGCCTCGTCTCTTTCTCAGATGTGTGGGTGGGTGTGTGTGTGAGCCTCTTTCTCTGTTGGGCATTTAACTCAAGCCTCCTGTCTCCACCCCTAGATTTTATCATCAAAACAAGCTTTTCAGCGACATGTGATGTGTTGTGTGTACTCAGATTTAAGCATCGCCAACTTTTGTAAAATGCACTTAAATACACTATGAATATAGTCCCAGGTCTTTTTTTTTAATACCCCAAATGTAACTTCATTACACCCATGACTCTGGACTGTAGTCCATCTGTTTCTCTGTATACTTTGTTAGCCTCCTTCACCTGATCTTCAATGATCAGGACCCCCCACAAAGCAGCTATTATCTGGATGGCTAAACATTCTCAGAACTGCAGTGACACTGACGTGGTGGTGTGTTAGTGTGTTATCCAGCCAACAGTGTCCTGTTGGCAGCTTCTAATGACTACCAAATAAGGCCTAACTAGAGGATAACCAAAACAAACTGTGCAGCAACAGATGACTGTCTCTGAATTTACATTTATTTATTTTTAAAAATAATGCCAATTTTCTCCCTTTCCCAATGTGGAAGTCGCCAATTACCCCAACCCATTAAGACTCTCCCCATCACTTTGCACTGTCCCTGACTCTAGGAGGGTGAAGACAAGCACAAGCCTCCTCTGTTGTGTGTGATGTGGCTTCCACCTCTTTTCTAACTACCACTGATACACCGTCACTGGGGAGCAAACATGCTCAAAGGAAAGCTCAGGATTCCCAGCCCTGAATGGACCAATCAGTAGACGCCTGAGCCAGCGGACATTGCAATGTGTGAGTGATGGGGAAAGTGAGAGCGCCATCTGCCAATTTTTGCTTTCTGTGGCCCCGACTGTTGATGGCAAACAGCATGACCAGGATTCAAACTCGTGATCCTCTGGTCATAGTGTCAGCGTCTTAGCCTGCTGAGCCACTCAGGGCTCATGACTTTACGTTTATAAGGTGGACCACCAAGTTAGGTGTGTCCAACACAGTGGACAGTGAGTGGACACTCCAGCAGTTCTGCTGTGCCCACCGCTTAAATGTACCGGCTCTGTGGTGGCCCTGATCATTGAAGAACATGTGAAAAGAGGCTAATAAAGTATACAGAGAAACAGATGGACTACAGTTTGTAATTGTAGAACTTCAAAGTCCACCTGTATGATCAGTGCAGCTGATAAAATGGACAAGCATAGAATCAGTGAGGTGGTTTTAATGTTATGGCAAGTCAGTGTTTCGGTGAAACAGCCTTTTAAATGTATGGTTTCCTCAAGGTAACCACACATCTGCTTTTTTCTGGTTGGCACGTGTCTTGTGCTCATGCCCTGTAGGACACTGGTATAGTAAAAAGAACAACAGTAAATAAATATATTTAAGTGTTAAATCAACAAGACTTCAATAAATTGACATATTCAAATAATTTATTATCAGCAATTTAAACAAATGAATTAAATAAGGATTGTACAGTATATACTGTATATTTTAATGAAGTTAATGTCATAATATTCATGAACACAATTTCAATACGTTTCACAGTAATGTACAGATCTGCTAGTGTTACTGTAGAACCGAGTGGAGCCCAGGTCTCCGAAACAAGTTACTAAAGAAAAGATAAAGTAACATACTGTCCCTTCTCTGGACTTCAGTGTATTGTCGACAATCAGCTTGTAAGCCACACAATTAATAATAATAAACAATTAATGCATTAGTCATTACAGCTTACAGTATAAATCTAACCAATTCTCTGATACAGTCCAGACTGTACACACATGTGCAAAATAATCAGATAAAGCCAGAAATAAACAGTATTTTACTTAACGTGACATTCAAAGGGAACAATTCAGAATACTGATTATTATGGGTTAAAAAATTAAAGATCAATGGGCAAAAATAAGATACTGCAGGGCCCCGAGTGGCTCAGCAGGCTAAGACACTGACACTATGACCAGAGGATCGCGAATTCGAATCCTGGTCATGCTGTTTGCCATCAACAGCTGGAGCCCAAGAGAGCAAAAATTGGCAGTGCTCTCTCTGGGCAGGTAGATGGCGCTCTCTCTCTCTTCTCATCACTCTCACATTGCAATGTCTGTTGGCTCAGGCGTCTACTGATTGGTCCATCCGGAGCTGGGAATCCTGCGCTTTCCTCCGAGCGCGTTGGCTCTCCACACCATAAAAAAAAAAGTTGAGAAAGCTCAAAATTTCAAGTCAACTTATTACACTCATTTTTTCGAGTTTTGATCCCAACTCAAACTTTTAAGTTTTAAAGAAATTCACCAACTCATTATTTTTTGTTGATAACTTTTTTTCCACAGGTATATAAACTTCTAATCTGAAGTTTTACATACAAAGAGTTTCTCATTTTAAAAAAGTTGAGCCAACGTACTATATCAAGACAAGTTAGAAGAATATTTGAAAATGTGAAAGCTGCAGTAACTGAACAAGAAATAGAAGTTAGCTAAACTTTTTAAAATTTTATACTCTTAGTGCGTAAAACACAATGGGAAAGATACCTTAACTGAACAAGATATAGTAAGTTGGCTCAAATTTTTTTTAAATTAGAAACTCTTCATAAGTAAAACTTAAAATTAGAAGTTTATATACCTGTGGAAAAAAAAGTTATCTGAACAAAAAATAATGAGTTGGTGAATTTCTTTAAAACTTAAAAGTTTGAGTTGGGATCAAAGCTCGAAAAAATGAGTGTAATAAGTTGACTTGAAATTTTGAGTTTTCTCAACTTTTTTTTTTTTTTTTTTACAGTGCAGTGACGGTGTATCAGTGGTAGTTCAAAAAGGGGCGGAGCCTGTATCACATTCAGCAGAGGAGGCGTGTGCATGTCTTCACCCTCCTAGAGTCAGGGACAGTGCAAAGTGATGGGGAGAGCCCCCTAGTGGATGGGATGGGTTAACTGGATACTACCACATTGGGAAGAGGAGAAAATTGGCAAAAATTATATATAATAAAAAAAAAAAGATGCAAGATATTGCAGTATGAGGTTTAAATGATCATTTAGGATGCTTTCACACTAGAACCAGGACCACTTGCTTTGTGAGACTGGTCATGTGTGAAACCTGTTCTCAGACTCAGGACTGGTCCAGAGAAGCAGTCTTTAGTTGTCCTGAAATCAGTGGTCTGGAGTTTGACCCACTGCAAACTGAGGCAGCTGTCCGCCCTCGGGCCCACATGTAGGGCTATGTCGTTGGTTCATTTTGTAAGGCGACTGCTTCATCTTCATGAAGGCGGAAAGACTGATGTGGACAGTGCGGCTGTGGATGACATCGAATGCCTCACACATAGATGGTCAATGAAGGTATTCAAGCACAAATGGCCACAACTCCTGAACACTGCGGTTTATGAGCTGATATTTCATCACACGCACATGTTACGTAATGCAGAGACTGATCATTGATGCGTTTATTGATGACTGATCATTATAATCTTAAATCATGTTATTCAGCTCTTTGTCTAATGCACATTTGTTGAATATAAGGAACACAGCGTTCCCTATATGGTACATTCTGTTACTCTCTGGTCTTTTTCGGTGTTGCTCAGAGACGACCTTGTGGACTCATCAGCCACAGGCTCTCATCTAATTTTTGCTTGTTGTTTCCAAAGCTGTCAAAAGTATTGACAGTCATGACTCAGGTAGAAGCACAGATATTAGGGTTTAAAAAGACTTTTATAGAAGCTGAAGTATCAACTTAAGCTTTTTACTCAAGTAAAAGTACAAAAGTTCTGGTTTCAAAACTACTTAAAGTATAAAAGTAAAAGTCATGTAAGGAGAACAAAAGCCAACACTTTGGCTGTGCCACAGGGCATGTAGTGCACTATATTACTATATAGTATATTACAATGCACACAACATTATGGTGACATACCAGAGTTCAAAAGAGGACAAATTGTTGCTGCACGTCTTGCTGGCGCATCTGTGACCAAGACAGCAAGTCTTTGTGTCTAAATATTATTGAGCCACTTTGGGGTGTTTTGGAGGAGCGAGTCAGGAAACGGTTTCCTCCACCAGCATCACGTAGTGACCTGACCACTATCCTGCAAGAAGAATGGCTTAAAATCCCTCTGACCACTGTGCAGGACTTATATATGTCATTCCCAAGACTAATTGACCCTGTACTGGCTGTAAAAGGAGGCCCAACACCCACTAATAAATTATTGTGGTCTAAAACCAGCTGTTTCACTTTCATTGTCTAACCCCTGTATATGGTCCACTAATATATTTGAAATGACTAAAATGTTTTAATTTTTAAGGGGCATATATGCAGCTGAAACAAGAAGCCAGTACATCCCAAAAAATGTCAACGTTACCATTTTAATATAACATTATAGTCATTACGGCTTTTAGAAAAAATGTATTTTGGGGGTGGGGTAGTGCACTATATGCCCCTGTGGCACAGCATAAGTTTTGGCTTTTGTTCTCCTTACATTACTTTTACTTTTATACTTTAAGTAGTTTTAAAACCAGAACTTTTGTACTTTTATTTGAGTAAAAAGCTTAAGTTGATACTTCAGCTTCTATAAAAGTCTTTTTAAACCCTAATATCTATACTTCTACCTGAGTCATGACTGTCAATACTTTTGACACCTTTGGTTAATGAGCTATTAATGAAAGTTATTATAAAGTGTTGTTCTTTGCTGCTTGAATCTAAACAGAACCTGGTGCCCAACAAACTTGAGACAGAAAAGTAATGTATGGACAGTCATAATATTATTTATGTGCCACATAAAATTACTGTACAACACAACTTTCTTTTCCAGATTTTTGTTTCTGTTGGGGTCGGTGAGGTGGAGAAGAGAACACTGTGCTTGTTATAGGACTGCGCGTGTTGGAGGAGGCAGAAGAGGCCGTTGGGTGAATGGGAACTGCTGAGGAGCGTGACAGCGACACACGAGAGGAAGGCTGACTATCAGATGAAGGGGAACTCGCTTCATATAACACTGAGACTCCACTGTTCCTGGCTGAGAAGGTGTGTGCAGATGAATGATCCAAATTTAAGCGTGTGATGTTCGTTGGAGACTTTTGTACAACTACAAAAGAATCCAAAGCATCTTCCAAATCTGAGGACGTCAGGTGAGGCCTGCTGGAACGCACTGATTTTTGTGAATCTTGAGGAGAGCTCCGAGGTGTCGACTCTGCGCCTTTGTTTGAGGTATTAGATGGTGCAGATTTGGGGGCTTTAGCACTCTCAGACTGAGCCGTGTTACCTGATAAGCTAGTTTTGTCTCTGCTTTGTTTTGCTGAAGGACTGGCAACACAAGAACGATCAAAGTTCTCCAAACACAGCCTGCTTTCTGCTTTCTGTGAATCTTGTACACAGCGCTCAGATGTCACGATTGCAATTTTAGGACTCTCTGAGGGAACAGTTTTACCCGAAATGCTAGGCTGAAGTGACGTCAACCGATTGTTATCTGCTGCTGCCAGGTTCTGATGAGCGTCATCAGACTTTGATGGCAACCCAGACAAAGTGAGCTGTGCAGGCTTTGGATACACCACATCCTCAGGTTTGGAAGAAACTAAGGTGTGTGTTTGACTTATTGTTGAATCCAGGACTGTAAAAAGGGGGCTTGTAGTGCTGGAAGAGGGTAACCCTGGTCTTGTACCAGTTGGACTGGTAGGGATGGTGTTTTTCTCGAGAAGTGAGCTTCTGGTAGTCACGTTTGCCGTTTGGCTTCCAGTAACATCAGAGACAGCAGAGTTCTGGCAAACATCTGTAAGAGCTGACTTAGAGGTTGGGGTGGTATCTGTTAAACTCTGAGCAAGCGTATAGCCTCTACATTGTGCCGAATTTAAAACTAACTGAGGGAATTTGTTCTCCTCGTATGTAATCAGAAACTCTGGGTAGACTTGAGGTCTGTCGAACACCACAAAAATGGTGGGCTCCCGGACGTCATTTACACAGCTGTCATAGAGATTGCCTGCAGCATCTTTATCTGGAGGTCGGCGGTAATAGGAAGCTCCTTTAGTGTACTGTCCAACCAGTACCCTGCAGGCAAACATGGACTTCTCACCGTGATTGTCAGTGTAATCATGGGAATACTTTGCATCCCTGGCAAAATAACTTCCTGCAAGAAAAGACAATAATTAGCACTGAAACACTGGTCCAAGTAACAGTTTAGATCCCAATTCACTTCCTCACCATGCCCATACACTGTTGCATTGGCTCCTGATACTCTCATGTCAAAGTTCTGGTCACATATAGCATCAATGTGCATGGATTTGGTGCCGTGGAATAACAGTCGCTCCCCCTCGCCGTATTTCTTGTCCATGTTTGCTCTTTTCATTCGCTCCCGTTTTCTGTAGATTAGGGTTAGGGTTAGTATCAACAGAAAAGCTGTGAAATGACTACTGACAGAGAAATAAAAAACATTTACATTATTTGGCAGATCAACTTCCAAATCTTTACCTCTATGGTAAAAACTAGGGATGAGCGAGTACACCACTATGTATCTGTTCATCCATCTAAATGATCTGTATATCTGTACTCGGAGTGGGCGTGGCCTAAACAGGAAGTGGGTGGGGCTTAAATTGGTACATTATTTTAAGTCTGAAATTGATATGGATTGATCAGAAGTTGCTATATGTGTTGTTTATTTGGAAACTATTTACATATCTTTATTTAAACAGTTTGTTATATCACCAGCCAAACTAAGAGAAAGCAGACGGTAAGCAGTCAGTCACTGCCTGAGTATCTGCGTGATAGTGGCTGCAGTGTCTGTGTATGGAGGGGCGGCCGCTCTGTGCGACTGGCCAATCACAGACCGCGAAGACACCCAATCAGGATTTTCCTTCAGCACGAGCACGGATATTGATGAATTTTACTTGTTTAATGATCGGACTCATTAAAAATGCTTTATCATCCGAAATGACTATCCGGCTCAACCCCAGTACAAACCTAGGTGTTATTATTTACTCTTCTCTTAAATTTGACAGACAAATTAATACTCTTGTCAAAAGTAGTTTTCATCAGTTGAGGAGAATCGCTAAATTGAAATCTGCCTTTTCGGTCGCTGCACTTAGACCAGGGGTCGGCAACCTTTAACACTCTAAGAGCCATTTGGACCCAATTTCGAAGGAAGAGAAAACACTGGGAGCCGCAAATGCTTTTTGACATCTAAAATTAAGATAACATTATATATATTATATATATATCTCGTTTTTTTACCTTTACATTTTGTATAACAACTATAGTGTGTTGCTTATGAAATCCATGAAGTGCTTCAGAGAAAATGAAATTGTATTCATGTAATGAACATATTTAGAACTCTTATCGTCATTCTTACATACTTTTTTATGGAGTAAGATCACTCAAAAATTCACTCAAGCACAAACAAAATCATGCACGTATGTACAAGTATAAGACTTATATTAATTTTCTTACTTAAACGCATCGCGTGGATGAAAAATCGATTTGCACGTGTGAACCGCTGCTGTTTACAGCTGGTGGATGGCGACAGCTTGAATCTGCCTCTCTGCAGAATTATTTAACATTTATTTGATTAAAACACGTTAGGTCTTCATTATTTAATATTACCATGGCAATGTATATTGTTAAGTAATCGATACTTGGTTAAGTTTTAGTTAAATTAAGAGGTGAAACAGTTGTAATGTGGGTAACAGCCTGTAGATGGTGCTGCAGAGCAGTGTCCACTATTCTGGACTGAAAGCTGCTGAAAAGCTGCATGCAGGCTGTCAGTGAGTGCAGGGAAGTTGTGTGTAGCAAGGAGGAGTGCAAAAAATCACTTGTGTACTGAAATTATTTAACAGGATAAAAATTCATCATATATTGTGCATCTCTCAGCCTGATCACACACATATCAGAACAGTCTTGAAGTGAACTCATCAGTACATTGTTGGCCTTTTTCCTCAAAAACCACAATCATCCTCTTCCTCTTCCATTCCACTCCTTTCTTTAACATTAATACTATTAATCTATTTATTTCAAAGTGTCATGTGGTCATTTCACAAACTTATTCATATAAGAAGTAAAATGCATGATAGGACATAAATATGTGTAAATGAAGGGTTTGCAGTAATGTTATGTTTTCTTTGTAAGCAGTTTAGTCAGTTGCAGGAGGGACAAATAACACACAGGCAACTTTTATTATTTTCTCTCATTCAGTGTCCGTCATCCTCGTTTAAGTGTTTTATGTTCATATTTAGATAAGACGAGTGTCGCCTAGGCTGCTATTCTTTCACACATGTGCACTACGTCAAATCGATTGTTCATCTGCTCGATGTGTTTGGCCTAGAAGCCCGGTGACGTATTTGTGAGCGTTTGCTCACTTTTCAATCGTATTCGTAAGTAAGAAAACGTAATCGTAATATGTTAAAATGTACTCGTAATAATTTAAGTCTTATACATACGTGTATGATTTAATTTGTGTTTGTGTGAATTTTTGACACTGATCTTACTCCATAGTTAATGGGACTTCTGCTCCTGAACCTCTGTGCACAGCGTCTGCAAATCAGGGGCGTAGGAAGACACTTTCACGGCTTTCGGCAAGTGTGACGCATATTTTGAGCGTTGAGTATATTATTTTAATATTTCAAGATCACAATAATCTTCCAGTTTACAACCACAATAAATAATAACAAATAAAATGCACTTCAATTAAATACTTATAATTTATTTTCTTAAGACACGCGGAGCCACAGCATAAGGATGAAAGAGCCAGAATATGGCTCCGGAGCCGCGGGTTGCCGACCCCTGACTTAGACTGTGGAACTCTTTGCCTCTTGGAATTAGACCCCAGTCTTCAACCAATGTTTTTAAAAATAGTCTCAAAACTTTTCTCACTGGCTTATGAAAACAGTTAAACTGATGTTTTAAATGGTTTATTAGTAGTTGTTTTAAGTTTTATTCTGTTGCTTTCAATTACACTGATTTCGTCATTGATTTTATGTGTTTTACCAATACATGAATGTTGATTTTAATTTTTTTATTAATATTTTTTTGCTCAATGTACAGCACTTTGGTTAGCCCTGGCTGTTAAATGTGCTCTATAAATAAATTGAATTGAACTTAATTAATTCTACAGTGGTAACCCTACTTATGAGCATCCCCACTAACGAGTATTCCAGGTAACGAGTTGAGATCTCGGAAAATATTTTTGTTCCAGGTAATGAATAAAATTCCAAGTAACGAGTAGCGCAAATTTGTTCAAGTATGCCAACCACTAGGGGCGCGGCGGTCGTAGCATCCCCTAGATGCTAGCGTAGAAGAAGAGGTCAGTCATTACCTTTGACCTCTGTCCAGTGAAAGTGAAAGTGCTAGTGAAAGTGACACAAAGACAGCAAAAGGTAGTGAACAAGAAAGTTAGATACATTTTACTTTTACTTTTCATATGATAAGTGTAACCATGCCATACACGTACGCCCGTCCTCCTGTCCTCCTTAGCCGCCAGCCTACACGAGCACTGTCGTCGTCTCGTTTATGTTTTAAAAACCCATATAAACACATTATTTAGCATATTAAAGTATACTGTATATTGGCCGGCTGACACGGATTAATCAGTTTTACATGTATTCTTATGGGGAAAATGCATCCAGCTAACGAGCAAACCAGCTAACGAGCTCGGCTCCTGCACAGATTAAACTCGTAAGTAGGGTTACCACTGTACACTTAAAACTGTAAAAACAATAACAATAAATATGACATTTGGTATACACTGAGAAAATTAACCATACTTCCAGCATTAAAGCTTTTTTTAAATAAATAAATAAACAAATCCACTGAATTGCTGGAAATGGAATGAAGTTGAATTCACTGGCTGTATTTATTTATTACTCACGTCTGAAAGTCTTCCCATAGTTCCCTGTTCTGGATCCTTTCGATTCTCAAGATGCTGAATTCCTTCATGGTCTTGTGGAAATTCTCCTGCACTCTGGTGTAGTCTTTGTCAGAGGGGCTGAGGAGGACCCTCTGTAATTGTTACAGCAGATAAAGTGGAGATGAAACCATAAATAAGTGACTAACATTGTGAAACAAGTCTGAAAGTGTAAAGGTCTGAAATATTACACCTTAAACCCAGAGTCTGGAATTGCTCTCTTATCCCAAAAGCCAGGAATACCCTTATGAGAGCTCGAGTGTCCACCTCTTCTGCTAAGGAAGAAGAAACATTTCATGTGTTGAGGAAGTGCTCACCGTTTTATTTTATTTCTTAAATTCGGAACAAGACCACCTTACCTAGCTCTAGCCTTTTGGACATCAAAGGATGAAAGAAACAAAGGCCGTCGTCTGACCATTCTCTCCGTCCTGGTCGCTGAATTTCTCTGCTTCATATCTTTGATGTCATATTTTTTTAAAGGAAAAACCCAAAATGCACTGATTATATGTCCATAAACATTGACGAACACTCAGACTCTTAAGAAGTGTAATCACAAGTGTTAAGAGTGTCAGTTTTAGGGAACTGTGTGTGTGTTTGTGTGGTGATAGAATTTCATTATCCATCCATCCATCCATCCATTATCACACCCACTTAATCCTTATCAGGGTCCTCACTGGGCACAGGGCAGGGCATTACACTATTCAACTAAGCCCAGGACAGGGCGCCAGTCCATCCCTGGGTGACACACACACACAGGTATGACCAATTTAGAGTACCCAATCCTGGTCTCAGCTAAAATGAAAGAAAACATTTCAGCTTCAATATGAAAGCAAATTAAAATATTTACACTACCAGTCAAAAGTTTTAGAACGTTCGGTTCATCCTACAGCGAGATAATGACCTAAAACATCAGTCCAAGCTCTGCCAGAACTAGCTCAGGAAAAAACAACATGATGGTCAGCTTGAAAACATGGAGTGGAGCACAGTCTCCAGACTTAAACCCCATCCAGCTGATTTGGGATGAAGTGAAAAGCAAAGCAAACCTACAAGTGAACTTCTGCATTTCAGAGTGCAATGAGACATTAAACTG
The DNA here is from genome assembly GCA_036984385.1 of Crenuchus spilurus. Taxonomy (NCBI): domain Eukaryota; kingdom Metazoa; phylum Chordata; class Actinopteri; order Characiformes; family Crenuchidae; genus Crenuchus; species Crenuchus spilurus. The sequence goes on from BRDA01085812.1 coordinate 22,312, forward strand.
AATAATTTTCAATACAAAAGAGGAAAAATCGGAGTGTTCTAAAACATTTGACTGCTTGTGTATATAATAGGAGTTTGTGGTGACCCATATAGTTGACTGAGCCTAAACACTTCATTGAATTCACTGATTCAACATTTTTATTCAATGCTGCTCTCATAAAGGTGTGTAAGATTAAGATGAACCAATTTGACAATGTGATTTTTCACACAACGGAATTTGACCTCCATTTAACCCATTCGTGCAGTGAAACACACACACACACACACACACTAGTGAACACACTAGGCTGTGAGAATTTGTGCCTGAAGCGGTGGGCAGAACTTATCCTCCGGCGCCCAGGGAG
>BRDA01085817.1:0-14923 GCA_036984385.1 Crenuchus spilurus
TAACCTGGATGGATAACATCAAGATGTGGACTGGATTATCAGGTGCTAGTCTGCTACAAGCAACCAGAGACAGATGGCATTGGAGAGAAGTGACTTGTCTGTGCAGCCTACCATCGCGAAGCGTTGATGGCGTATGACATGACATGACACATTATATCACATCTAATATACCATTTATAACACTCCTCTCTTTCTCTCACACCCACACACACACACACACACACACAATTCTACATCATACATCATCATATCTAATATACCATTTATAACACTCCTCGCACACTCTATAGAAATCAAATTTCTTATTTTATTAGTAAGTAATTAATGAAATAGTTATTAATGAGGTAATGTAACTATGCATGACTGTCTCCAACACATGCAGAGAGAAATGAAACTATCAAAACAGCCCAAAAACACAGTATAATATAAAAAATGTTGTGGGTCCACCAGACCTGCCAACACTGTCTGAGTAACACAAACACAAACACACACAAGTGTTAATTCAGTAACTCACTCTAGTGTCTCCAGTTTACAGTCTGGATCCTTCAGTAGATCAGAGAGCAGCTTCACTCCTGAATCTCCGGGAGAATTCCCCCACATGTCCAGCTCTCTGAGGTGTGAGGGGTTTGATTTCAGAGCTGAAGCTACAGCAGCAAAGCCTTCAGCTGTAATACTGCACTCTCGTAGCCTACAGAGAGAAGAACAATCTTAGTTTTACACTTCAACACACACATTCACACAGAGTATTACTGACAGTACAAAATCACTTTTATAAACATTCATTAATGTCTCCTCACAAACATAAAGACAAGTCAGACTATCAGCAATAAAAATACAACAGCTAAATGTCCAGATGAGTTCACACCAAAAGCAGACTCAGCACACACACACTTACTGTGGATGAGTCAGTGTGTGTCAGTAATACATAACAGATTATTATACATATCACTAACATTACCTTTCTGTTGTTCAGTCAATTCAGACAGTGATTACATTAGCTGTAGCTTTACTAACATTACCAACAGTTCACTGATAACACCGTTAATCTACAATATTGTACATGAGAACCACATTTTGAACATTAAAACATCCAAACAGCAGCACAACAAACACACATACAAGAGATGGAGGCTTTGAGAACATCACTTTATTATAAAACACTCTCTTTCTGAAATAATACAACACAAATGACAGAAAAACTTTAAGTACATGTAGCAGAAAGAGACAAACATCAGTCATTCAGGGTTGCCAGGTATTGATAATTTAACCTGTATATTAGCTGTTAATGATGAGAAAGGCTCCTCTTGTACTTTCCTCTCACACTGACTGTGTACTGCTTATCAAACACAGAGCTGTCCACTTTCTCAGCTCTTCACGGCCTGTTTTTAGTCTGATTTATACATTCACAACACTATTCCTTTTCTAGTCAGTAAGTAATAAACTTTATTTATATAACACTTCTCAAAGCCAGACCTACAAAGTGCGTCACAATAAAACACTCTTTAAAATCAAATAAAAATAAGTAAAAGTAAGTAAAATAGAGATTAAACACACAGAGAAAGGAGGACATCACTTATGATCATACTCAAAAGCTGGGGAATAAAAGTAGGTCTTTAAACACTTTTAACAGAAGATATGGACTCAGAGAGTCTAATGTGAGATGGAAGATGATTCCACAGCTTAGGAGTGTTTACCCTTTCACTTCAGTTTAGTTCTAGTACTGGTCTGAGACACTAAGAGTTCACATATATATTCAGATGCTTCACCATGTAGAGGCTTGTATGTGAGGACCAGTATTTTAAAATCAATCCTAAACCTTACTGGGAGCCAGTGAAGTGAAGCCAGCACTGGGGTGATGTGATCCCTACATCTAGTATTAGTTAAAAGTTGAGCAACTGCGTTTTGGACTAACTGAAGTTTAGTCAGAGCAGCTTAGATAAGACAGGTATATAAAACACTGCAATAGTCCAAACACACAAAAGAAGACACAAGAGCATGAATAATCCTTTCTAAGTCATAAAAAGTCAAAAACTCTTTCATCTTTGCAGTGTTTCTGAACTGGAATAAAACTGGACTGAACCAGTTTCTTAATATGCACTGAAAATGTTATTTATGACTGTTGACAAGCTTTTATCAATACTTAAGACACTTTTATCAGAACTCTAAACACAGCAACACATCTCGCTCATACAAACAGACAAATAGTTCATTTCCTGTTCAGAAGCACATTTTCTTAACTAAACAGCAGCTCTGCTTTTCACAATACAAACAGTTTTCTCTACAAACACTAACTCTGTTAAAACTCAGCAAACCTGCTTCAGTATCCAGTCATTCTTTCACAACACCACTCATAAACTCAAACAGTTAAATCTACTTTGTTAGAATGTTTATAAGATGTTTGGAGCTCACTGTTAATCACCATGACTGTAAGAATGATGTGAGTCCACTCTGACGTGTCACTTTGACCTCATTAGATGCTGACAGAAAAGGCTGATTTTGATTAGTCAATAACACCAATCACCTGATGTAATGAGGGGACCCCAGCGACGTGGGATAAACAGAGACAGAAGGTGAATGCAGGTAAAACGGAAGGACTTTAATACTGACACAAGGAAAAGCTACAAAAGAACATTGAAACTGAAACAAGGCAAATACTCAAACAAGACTTAGACTGAGATGTAATCTACAAATATGACTTGGACTGAAACATGACTCAAACAGGACTTTGACTGAAACTTGACTCAAACAGGACTTAGACTGAAACATGACTCAAACAGGACTTAAACAATCAGAACAACAACAAACCTTAACGAAGTACATATACCAAGACAAAGAACAACCAGACTGGAACAGGGGGATGAAAAGGGTGAAGTGCGAAGTGAGTAAAGAAGCGAGAGAAGCGAAACAAGGAAACGAAAACAACGCCGAGCAAAGACTAAACGGAGAGAGCTGCTTATAAAGTGAAACACTGATTATGAAATGAAAAACAGGTGGGAAAACGAGGAAGTGACGAAGATGGTGAGGTGCATCATGGGAACTGTAGTGCGGGAGTGATAAGGTGAATGACGGCATGAATGGGGCTGAATCAGGAAGTGAACTACAGGAGTGAGAGTGAAACCCGATGCAGACAGGGGGAAAGAACAAGAGAGAAACAGACACAGGCATAAATCAGGACATAAACATAACACCTGAGTTGTCTCATTTGGGCTTAAAACCATTTACTTAGCTAAGCCTTAGTCAGTCTATGATCAGGATCACACCTGAGAAGCCATGTCTGATGTCTGAGGCACTTTTCTACACCAACAGCCAAGAAGACTTAGAGATTTCTCCTTTAAAAATGGCTCCTCTGATGGACTCTGTTTTTGACACAGATTGAGTTTGTTTTAGCATTTGTCTCCCATCATCTTCATCCCATCAAAAATATTCTTTCAGATGGGCCACTTAGAGTTTCTTAATGGTCATAGCAGCTGTTTCTGGTGGAGACCTTGGCTCTTGTCTTCCTGATGTGTTCCTGTAACTCAGCGTGCAGTCTAATGTTACTCTCAGGTGCACTGCATGCTGGGTGTTTTATAGCCTCATGCCATCACAGGTTATGCTGAGCTCCTGCTTTGCTTCCCTGTTTTTAAGGTGGTAACTGCAGATTTGGGTCTTCTCAGGATTTGGGCACAGATGGTTCTGTAGACAGTATGTTGACATATCTGAGAGGACTTTCTCCAGGGTTGACTCAGCTTCTGGGAAGCCATGCTGCTGTGTTGTCAGGGTTAGGTCATCCACATAGATGAACCTGCTGCGTCCTTCTGGTAGGGCTTCTCATTGGTGTACACACTGAACAGTAGAGGTGTCAATGGACTCCTACTGTTGGACTCCATTAGAGCTGAACTCCAGTGTTCAGGTACTCAGATATTCACTGGTTGGACAGGTATTTGTTTTTAGTTTTGGGATTCTGATATTGTTTCTACAATAAAGCTGATGTTTAAAATACACTGTCAGCATATTTTTTGTACTATAACTGATACTTTTTCACTGTTAAAATGTATAAATATATCTCATCTCAGCACCACCACACTCACTCATAACATCACACTTCAGTCACATTTCATGAACAAGAGCATCAATATGAGCAGAAAATGTAGACAAACTGCTCTTCTTAACACACAATATGAAGAAGGTGTAGGTCACCTTACAGTCACATTAAGCTTGATTTTTATTTATTTTATGAAAGCCTGAAAACTATTTCAATTAAACATGTGCTGTGCTGCTATTATTACAGCACATTGTTCCGTTTTTTTATTTACTGATCTGTGATTTCTTATAAAGCTATTAAAAGTCTGTTAACAGAAATATACATACATTTTACATTTATATACTGCCTTTCTAGACACCCAAGGATGCTTTACAACTGATACACTTCATATACACACACTGGTGAGAAGCGGCAGCCAGTCGCGCACAGTGTACTCTCCACCGGAAACGACCGTCCACCTGGAGGACTGCATCAAGCACTAGGGGGATCACCCAGGACAGAGTGCCAACCATATCTGGGCATACATACACACATTCATACACACACCAGGGTAATTTTAGAGTATCCAATCCACCTGTTCTCCATGTTTTTGTACTGTGGTAGGAAACCGGAGTTCCCGGAGGAAACCCATGCGGACCTGGGGGGAACATGGAAACTCCGCTCAGATGCAGAATCAAACCCAAGACCTCAGTACTGAGAGGCGAATGTGTTAACCACTAAGCCACTGTGCCGCCCTAATATGTTTCTGTATTTTATTAATTAAATAATTACTGTTAAGTGTCTTTATTAACTCCATATAGTTTGTTTTCTACTCTAAATTTAATTCTCCTGACCTTCCAAAACCAGTTTGTAGTCTGAATAAAACCAAATAAAACTAAAAACAACAGACAACAGACTGAAATAAGTTAAAAATAAAAGTAAAAATGGATGTGTCAACAACAATAACACACATTCAGTAGAGTGTGTGAGTCTGGGTTGGTTTACTTAGTGCTGTAAAATCTGGAGATTAAAAATTGAGATTAACAGTCAAATATCACAGATGGAGTCATAAACATCTTAATTTAGTCACAAGTCTTGGTAACGACTGTTAAGGAGCCTCTAGGTATCTCTGATTTAAATCTTAAAATAAAAGTATAACTTGCTCAGTTACTGAAAATTAAATTAAAACTTTACATTTGAGGCATTTAGCAGACGCTTTTATCCAAAGCGACTTACAATTAGGGGTTAGGTGCCTTGCTCAAGGGCACTTCAGTCGTGACCTGCACAGGGATTGAACCAGCGACCTTCAGGTCACCAGACCAGATCCTTAACCACTAGGCCATGGCTGCCACAAAACTTGATTAAAATAAAGATGCAGAAAGACTTCTTGAAGATGGTAGAGAAGACTTTATTCTTCGGTGCAATGGAGAATGCCTTCCGGATAACACTCACACACTTTCAGTGTTAATATCGATCTTTTATAGGCCTCTCTGAGGTGCGCTCATCTTCGCCCCTCCTAACATGTTTACTGCTTAATTTAAAACTATCTTTCAGGTCCCTCATGCTTCCAGATCTCATGATAAGCTCGTGAGCACTGCCTACACAATCTCCCACTGTATGTCTAAATGTCATGTCTGAGCATATGTCTCTCATTACAGAATCTCCCATTGCATGTTTGAATGTCATGCCTCACCATACTACACAATCTCCCATTGTAAGGTCTTCATTTAATTACACTAGTGAACTTCCTGACTTCTCCTGAGATCGCTACCTTGCCGTGGTGGAGAATCTTGAGAGAACCTTTAAATCTAAGAGTGATACCATCTGGAGCTATGCTCCTGGTAGGGCCACCCTTGATGGTAAGGTCGAAGAGGAGGTTCCAGACAAAGAGCGATCACACTCCCCATCCAACGGGACCTGGAACTGTGGGCTGCAGCACGGTTCTTACAACTTTAAGTGTTATGTTGCTTTACTGCTAATAACAATGAATGTTGATTTTTCATGATGAGGTGTATGCTAGGTGCAACTTAGCACAACATCGAGTCGACTGCAGGGCTGAGAAGTGATTGGGATGCTTAGTCAGTCTATTTATCCCACAGAGCACAAATGAAGTCAAAAACTAAGAATGCCATACTGGCTCGGACGTCGCTCAGGATAAAAAGGTCCGCGGTACCCACTGTGAGTGACAGGGTGGGTATTGAGAAGTTTACTACTGGATCATCAAAGGTCGTATTGCACAATACAACAAGGAAAGAAGATGAAGAGAAGCTAAACAGCAGACTTCGTGTCAAGTTTGGACAATGGAATGTGAGGGGTCTAAACTCACTTTGCAAGTTATCAATACTTAGTAGTGAATTGGAAAGACTGAACATCAATCAATCAATCAATCAAAATTTATTAATATAGCGCTTTTTACAATGGACATTGTCACAAAGCAGCTTTACATAATCAGTATCAGACATTTTGATTCTAAGCCCAATGTGAGCAAGCCAAGGCAACAGTGGCAAGGAAAAACTCCCTCAAGGCTGGAGGAAGAAACCTTGGGAGGAACCAGACTCACAAAGGGGATCCATCCTCCTCTGATCAAACTACTGATACTGGTAGAGATTTACATCCTTTTTTAAATGTAACATGCAGTAAATGTAGTAGCATTAGAGCTTCAGTCCGATCATTTCTAGTAGTAGATGTAAGTGTGCAGCAGGTCTGATGTCAACCGCAGGAAGACCCACTCCGGAGCGGAAGGAATTGACCACATTAGGTGTAGCAGCACGGGTGGTCAGTTGTGGTCTGCAGGTGAAACAGCCATCGAATACCTTCAGTGGCCATTTCCTCAGAAAAGAGAGAAGAAAACAAACAGCAAGCAGAAACAATTAGGATGACTGCAGTAGAAAACATGGGTGACTATTTGGATTCAGATGCAATCTGATCTGACTGGAAGGAAGAAAACTAGAGGGAATATAGATATTAGAGCGTCATCAGAACAGACAGGTATCCATCCATAACGCCATCATCAACCTCCAGCATTTTGGCACAATATCGCAGAGTATCTGAGATTTCCGCAACTCCCCATGTTCATGAAGTCCTGTCACAACAATAACTGGAAAGGAGAGGTTAATTACAAAAAGCTAAACTGAACAGGTGGGTTTTGAGTCTCGATTTAAAAGTAGCGACTGTGTCTGTATCCCGAACACTAGCTGGAAGAGAATTCCACAGTTGTGGGGCTATATAGGAGAAGGCTTTTCCCCCAGCTGAAGCCTTATAAATTCTAGGAACTAGTAAGAGACCGGCACCCTGGGATCTGAGTAGTCTTGGTGGGTCATAGCATGTGATAAGCTCTTCATCAGCATTTGTGGATTATCTGAGACTAAGTGGTCAGGCACTGGACATTTCAAGACAAAGGATGGACACACAGTGCTGTTCACAGGCAAAGAGGGTCATGAACATCATGGAGTTGCTATCTGGATTCACAGAAGTGTTGCTACATATCTAAAATCCTACAATCCAGTGAGCAGCAGAGTAATATCAGCCACATTTGCTTCAAAGCCAAGAGATATGACTCTTATTCAGTGTTATGCACCAACCACGGACAAGCAAGATGAAGAAATTGAACAGTTCTACAAGGAATTTGAACAGGTACTTGTGGAGAATCACAAGCAGAATCTACTTGTCATCACTGGAGATTTCAATGCCAGAGTCTGAGAAAATGCATCAGAAAATGAAGTGCTTGGGAAATATGGTCATGGTACAAGAAATGATAGAGGTCGAGCACTGGTAGACTTCTGTGATGAACATGGGTTGTTCATCAGCAGCACACATGTCTACACAACAGGCACAGATACACATGGAAGAGCCCAAATCAAGAGACCAGAGCTCAGATTGACTACATCCTGATCAACAAGCAGTGGGAACAGTCAATCAATAATGCACACACATGCCTCAGTGCAGACTGTGATTCTGATCACAATCTCGTGATGTTGACATTGAAGATGAGGTTCAAAAGGAAACAAGTAAGGAAGCCTATTCAACTGGACCTTGCAAAACTCAGACAGGACCAGTTCAAGCTGCAGTACCAAGTGGAGGTTGCCAACAGATTTAAAGACTTAGCAAGAGTCCAAGAACCACACACACCAGATGAACTGTGGCAGCAAATGAAGAATGTCATGCTAGAAGCTGCTAAGAAGACAATACAGAAGAACCATATCAAACACAAGAACTGGATTACCAGCGAAACCTTTGAGTGGATTAAGAAGAAGCGTGAAGCAAAAACAAAGTCTTCCAGTGAAGAAGAAGAACTGCGAAGTGAAGTACAGGCTCAGGAGAGATAAGCAAGCTGAGTTGGACTCATTGTGCAGTGAGCTGGAAGAAAATGCAAAGAAAGGGAACAGCAGACCTGTATTCCAGATAGTAAAGAAGCTCACCAAACCATTCCAGCCTCACACAGTAGCCATCAAGGACAAAGATGGCATGAAACTTGTGGAACCAAAGAAGGTGTGTCAACGATGGAAAAACTACTGTGAGGAACTATACAGTGGTGCAGAAGATAACATTCAGATTGATGTTCAAGAAAAGGAACCACCACCACAGAAGGAAGAAATTAATTGTGCTATGTTAAAGCTGGCTACACAAAAGGCATCTGGTCCAGATGGCATAGCAGTTGAACTGCTCAGGTTTGGTGGAGAGACCACATTGAATAAGCTCCATGAGGTCTGTATGGACGCAATCATTTTTCATCCCACTGCCCAAGAAAGGAGACTTGCTCCAGTGCAAGAACTATAGGACCATTGCACTGGTCTCACATGATAGCAAGATCTTGTCAGCAGTCAGCAGCATGCAGCCGTCAGGACCGCCGATCACACATCAGCATGGTTCAACGTAAGACAAGGAGTCCATCAAGGATGTAACCTCTTAACATGTTTATTCAACATCTTAGGAGAACAAGTGATGAGGAAAGCACTACATGGATTTATGGGAGGTTTCCAGATTGGTGGAAGGACTATTAACAATCTCAGATATGCAGATGACATTGTCTTATTGGCCACATCAAAAGAACAACTAGAAGAGCTGGTGAGTCGCTCTGAGAAGGCTGCAAAGGAATATAACATGCAGATCAATGCAGCTAAAACAAATGTGATGACGAACACTGAAGATATACTGAAGATCACAGTCGAAGGAAGACTTCTGGAGCAAGTAGACTCTTTCATGTATTTGGGATGCAGAGTAACAAAAGCTGCAGACTGTGCCAGTGAAGTGAAGACAAGAATGGCCATGGGCATGTTGGTGATGGTCAAAATGACAAAGATGTGGAAAAACAAGTCAATTAGCACCAACACCAAGCTAAGACTGATGAAAGCCTTGGTCTGGCCAGTAGCTACATATGGATGTGAAGCCTGGACACTGAAGAAAGTAAATCCTGCAAGTTACGTTACTTCGGTCATGTGATGAGGCATGCACATGAGAGCATTGAAGGAAGTGTTATGACTGGACTTGTGGAAGGAGTCCAAAGATGTGGAAGACCAAGAATAACCTAGATGGATAACATCAAGACATGGACTGGATTATCAGGTGTTAGCCTGCTACAACAACCAGAGACAGATGGCATTGGAGAGAAGTGACTCGTCTGTGCAGCCTACCATCGCGAAGGGATGACGGCGTGTGACATGACATGACTTCCTGAGCCCAGATCATGATAAGTTGGTGAACGCCGCTCACACAGTCTCCCTTTGTGAGTCTTGGATCTCATGTTTAACCCTATGACCCTTACTTACACAGTTATTACATCTTCATATAATTGCACTGGTGAACTTTTGCTACACAGCTCTCCCTGGGCTTCAGATCCCATGACCATCATGTGTCCCTTCTGTCTTTCACAACCTCAGATCTCATCCCTAATTCTGTTTTTTTTCTGTCTTTTACAACTTCAGATCTCATAGCTAATTATTTTTAATATTTTTAATCTCACACATGATAATTTTTTGTAAAATTAAATCTCATCAAGACATCCATAATTAAATGTGAGTTGCTTTAATAATAAACTGACTACAGATGGACATCTATACGTTTGGGTCCATTCACAAGCTCTCTTTATATCTCTGTGATTCATTTGATGTTATTTTTGTTAATAATTAGTCATCATCTGTGTACTTATGTGCTCTGTTTAGTGTTACATGTCATAAATATGGGCATACACTGAGACTAATATGTGTAAGATATTTGAAGAAATAAAGTGGTTCTGGTATCAGGTCCATATGAGAAAATCACTTCTCAGCTCCTTCAGTTCACATGAGTGAAGAAACCACATATAGACCTAATTAATGAATATTATGAATAAATCATTATTAATCATTAATTATGAGCTGGTCTTTTGAGTTCACTCCAAATTCAGCATCATCACAGCATCAGATGTGATAAAGAAGTGTAACAACTGAAAGAGTGGCTGAGTAGGGGAAGATGGGCTGTGAATACACACAAATAGGTCAAATATAGAAATATGGACAATGTCCTCATTAATGCTCAGTGTCACCAGTTAAATGGGGACTTTACACACTACATCACCATCACTCCATCAAAACCATCAAAAGATAAAATCACATCAAATATGTCCAATTCAGCCAGTAATAAAGTGTCTTACTTCACTACACATCTACTAACACCTCTCTGTACTGACTTACTGTGTGTGTGTGTGTGTGTGTGTGTGTGTGTGTGTGTGTACTGACTTACTGTGTGTGTGTTTGTGTTTGTGTGTGTGTGTGGGTGTGAGTGGAGGGGTTGGAGACTTCTGGACAATGAATGAGCTCTAATGTGATCTAGAGGTCAGAGCTCCATTGTTATGACTGTATTGTTTTAAAATATAAATAATGTTGTGGGTCCAACAGACCTGCCAACACTGTCTGAGTAACACAAACACAAACACACACAAGTGTTAATTCAGTAACTCACTTTAGTTTCTCCAGTTTACAGTGTGGATCCTTCAGTAGATCAGAGAGCAGCTTCACTGCTGAATCTCCTAGTTTATTCCAGCCGAGATTTAGCTCTCTGAGGTGTGAGGGGTTTGATTTCAGAGCTGAAGTTAAAGCAGCAAAGCCTTCATCTGTAATCCTGCAGTTAAAAAGCCTACAGAGAGAAGAACAATCTTAGTTTTACACTTCAACACACATTCACACAGAGTATTACTGACACTACAAAATCACTTTTATAAACATTCATTAATGTCTCCTCACAAACATAAAGACAAGTCAGACTATCAGCAATTAAAGTACAACAGCTAAATGTCCAGATGAGTTCACACCAAAAGCAGACTCAGCACACACACACTTACTGTGTATGAGTCAGTGTGTGTCAGTAATACATAACAGATTATTTTACATATCACTAACATTACCTTTCTGTTGTTCAGTCAGTTCAGACAGTGATTACATTAGCTGTAGCTTTACTAACATTACCAACAGTTCACTGATAACACCGGTAATCTACAATATTGTACATGAGAACCACATTTTGAACTTTTTTGAGAACATCACTTTATTATAAAACACTCTCTCTTTGTGAAATAATACAACACACATGACAGAAAGACTTTAAGTGAAGTACATGTAGCAAAAAAAGACAAAGATCGGTCATTCGGGGTTGCCAGGTATTGATATTTTAACCTGTACATTAACTGATAATGATGAGAGAGACTCCTCTTGTACTTTCCTCTCACACTGACTGTGGACTGCTCATCAAACACAGAGCTGTCCACTTTCTCAGCTCTTCACGGCCTGTTTTTAGTCTGATTTATACATGTACTACACTATCTATTCCTTTTCTAGTCAGTAAGTAATAAACTTTAAGCCAGAGCTACAAAGTGCTTCACAATAAAACTTAAAATAAAATAAAAATTAAGTAAAATAGAGATTAAACACACAGATAAAGGAGGACATCACTTATGATCATACTCAAAAGCTGGGGAATAAAAGTAGGTCTTTAAACACTTTTAACAGAAGATATGGACTCAGAGAGTCTAATGTGAGATGGAAGATGATTCCACAGCTTAGGAGTGTTTACTGCAAAGGCACAGTCACCCTTTCACTTCAGTTTAGTTGTAGTAATGGTCTGAGAGACTAAGAGTTCACAAATATATTCAGCTGCTTCACCATGTAGAAGCTTGTATGTGAGTACCAGTATTTTAAAATCAATCCTAAACCTTACTGGGAGCCAGTGAAGTGAAGCCAGCACTGGGGTGATGTGATCCCTACATCTAGTATTAGTTAAAAGTCGAGTCAGTTAAAAGTTTAGTCAGAGCAGCTTGGATAAGTCCAAACGAGAAGACACAAAAGCATGAATAATCCTTTCTAAGTCATGTAAAGTCAAAACTCTTTCATCTTTGCAGTATTTCTTAACTGGAATAAAACTGGACTGAATGAACTTCCTAATGTCATGCCCCTCTCCTGTCCATGTCACTCCTGGTTACCTGTTTCTCTCTCTCCGTCTCTGTTCCTGTGTGTCTCACTCCCTCATCTACTCATCATTCTCTCTCTCTCTCTCTCTGATGCTCAACATGCTTCTCAGTCTGCACTCTTCACACTACACTTCCGATCAGCCCTCACTCTCCCTACTTCATTCTGTGTAACTAACACTCTCTAACAACTCCATGTCCCAGAATCCCTTTCACTTTCTCACACCTCACTCACAGCTCCTTTCACCTGATACACATCTGTCACTTAATCCATGTCACTATTTACAAACCGGATTCCAAAAACGTTGGGACACTAAACAAATTGTGAATAAAAACTGAATGCAATAATGTGGAGATGGCAAATGTCAATACTTTATTCGTAATAGAAAATAGATGACAGATCAAAAGTTTAATCTGAGTAAATGTAACATTTTAAAGGACAAATATGTTGATTCAAAATTTCACAGTGTCAACAAATCCCAAAACAGTTGGGACAAGTAGCAATAAGTGGCTGGAAAAAGGAAATTGAGCATATAACGAACAGCTGGAAGACCAATTAACACTAATTAGGTCAATTGACAACATGATTGGGTATAAAAAGAGCTTCTCAGAGTGTCAGTGTCTCTCTGAAGCCAAGATGGTAAGAGGATCACCAATTCCACCATTGTTGCGCAGAAAGATAGTGCAGCAATACCAGAATGGTGTTACCCAGCGTAAAATAGCAAAGACTTTTAAGTTATCATAATCAACCATGCATAACATCATCAAAAAGATTCAGAGAATCTGGAACAATCACTGTGCGTAAGGGTCAAGGCCGTAAAACTCTACTGGATGCTCGTGATCTCTGGGCCCTTGAACATCACTGCACCTCAAACAGGAATGCCACTGTCAAGGAAATAACAGATTGGGCTCAGGAATACTTCCAAAAAGCATTGTCAGTGAACACAATCCACCATGCTATCCGCCGTTGCCAGCTGAAACTCTACATTGCAAAGAGGAAGCCATTTCTAAGCAAGCTCCATAAGCTCAGACGTTAGCACTGGGCCAGGGGTCTTTTAAAATGGAGTGTGACAAAATGGAAGACTGTTCTGTGGTCAGATGAGTCACGATTTGAAGTTTTTTAGGGAACACTGGGACGCCATGTCATCTGGACCAGAGAGGACAAGGATAACCCAAGTTGTTATCAACTGTTGTTAGCTGAGTAAGCCTTTGTTAGCTAGGTCTTTGTTAGCTGAGTAAGCCTTATTGTATGAGTAAACCTTGTTATCTAAGTATGCCATTGATCTGCGTAACCTAGTTAGCCGGTTTGCTGGTTACAGCCTGGGATCCTGTTTCCTTGTTGAATGTTTGTTAATAAATATTTTTTTTGTTTTCATCTGCACATATCTTACCTTTTCCCATGGCCAGTGTTACACCTAATATGCACTGAAAGTTATGTATGACTGCTAACAAGGGTTTAGCAGTACCCCTTTCATACATGGTTCCACATGCAGAACCAGAATGGCGTCTTCAGACAATTTAAATAATAACAAACATACTTTAATAAAAATGATTTCAATTTGGTTTGAGAGAGGACACCTGGTGCTATGTGTGCATCAGAGTGTGTGTGATTGCTCAGGGGGAGCTGGAGGGGTGGATGAGTCACACTGACGCTCTGAGCACTCGGACCAACTATGCACACTCAGAAGCCAACTCTAAGGAGACCAAATCACTTTCTACAACTTTCACAACTTTAGATCATAAAAAACAACTGCCACAACCAAACCATAGCCTCTAAACATGATAACCAACATTTTATCAGAGTTAACCAGCATACTAACCTCACATAAAGACAATTGAAGTCGCATCTGTTTGAACAGGCCATGAACTTTTCTGTCTAAAATAATCCACAAAGTTCGCAAATACCAAGTCTGTCATATATATGTCACACGCCGTCATCTCTTCGCAATGGTAGGCTGCACAGACGAGTCACTTCTCTCCAATGCCACCTGTCTCTGGTTGCTTGTAGCAGGCTAGCACCTGATAATCCAGTCCATGTCTTGATGTTATCCATCCAGGTTATTCTTGGTCTTCCACGTCTTCGGACTCCCTCCACAAGTCCAGTCATAACACTTCCTTCAATGCTCTCATGTGCATGCTTCATCACATAACCGAAGTAACGTAACTTGCGGGATTTAACATGCATCAGTAACTCCTTTTGAGTTCTAGCCATCTTATATACTTGCTCAGTGGTCATCATCTTTATCCATGAGATCTTCAGCAACTTCCTGATGCACTTGTTCTCAAAAGCCTGAATACATCGTTCTTCCTCTTTCTTCAATATCCAGGCTTCACATCCATATGTAGCTACTGGCCAGACCAAGGCTTTCATCAGTCTTAGTTTAGTGTTGCTGCTAATTGACTTGCTTTTCCACATCTTTGTCAATTTGACCATCACCAACATGCCCATGGCCATTCTTGTCTTCACTTCACTGGCAGAGTCTGCA
>BRDA01085822.1:4557-16515 GCA_036984385.1 Crenuchus spilurus
TTACGATTGAATCAACAATTGGTTCTCAATGAGTGTCCTCTATTTACACGTGACGTTTCAGCTGACGAAAGCAAAATACAAGTCAAACGGGCAAACTAGAACCTTTCAGTAAAAAAGGGTAACAAGAAACAGAAACCCTTCAGATATTTCACTAAAAAAGATGAGTAATATGAAATACAGTTTATTTTTTCTGTAATGACACAAATGACATAATTATCATACATTTTCATATTATTACATATTATACAGTGAATGTCGAAGAACTGAATTCAAGGGCTGGTTGAAGTGTGCATTAGGGATGATACACGAGCACACTGCCTGTATTTTAAGGCTGATTTCTGCTTGAAACTATGTTATATAAAGAACCACATGACAACTCAATACATACTCAAAAGGCAAATCCTTATAATAGTTCCACCCAAACCAGTCTTATATTAATGAGTAGAAAAAATCACTTTATAGACTTCCCAAAGACAAAGAACAATGGGAAAAAATGACTTTCCAAGATCAAACGGGCAAACTGAACATAAAACGAAAGCAGTCGACTTTGCAGTGCACATTTATCTCCTGTGAGTAACTCTTGGTTAACAACTAAGTTAGCATTAACTAAGCTAATTAGGTTAGCTAGTTGGATAGAGAGCTTGTTTGCTATGTGAATTTACTTGCTTTTGCCAGTCAAACTGTTTAATAAGACGTTTCTGCACACTGTGATATTATTAGATTTGTGCTAAATTACTTTTAGGGTTGTCAGTTTACAACCAACTTTTCTTTAGAAGTCTAAAGCTCAAAATAAACACTGATAATG
This sequence comes from Crenuchus spilurus, assembly GCA_036984385.1. Taxonomy (NCBI): domain Eukaryota; kingdom Metazoa; phylum Chordata; class Actinopteri; order Characiformes; family Crenuchidae; genus Crenuchus; species Crenuchus spilurus. The sequence goes on from BRDA01085822.1 coordinate 5,363, forward strand.
TTACAAGGTGGTGTTTAGTCATGTAGTTTAGCTTTAACAAGGAATATTTTCTTTTATTTCAGCTGCCATATGATGCTCTGTTACTCAGCCTGCTGTGATATATTTGTATGTATCTTTGCTTTTGTAGGCTTTCAAACTTTGTCCTGAATAAGACGACGGGTTATGAATTAAGTATATATAAGCGCTATATAAATAAAGTTTGACTGAATGATTGACTGATTTTGAGTATCGTTTCTGCTCTGCACAGTTCAAGTGTGAAGTTTGATCCATTGGTTTTTTGCATGAGGTACTCATCATGGTGGAGACCATGACAAAACCATGTGACTGCAACGCATAAATACAGTCACAAAAGACACATTATATTCAAGAATTCAAGTTTTGTTTACACTACATTACTGTAAATAGATTTACATTGTATAACACATTTACAGTAAAAATGTGACTGTAATAAATAACGTGTCCTACACTCTGTGCCGTTTGGGGAAGATGCCAGATTCTGGACGAAATACCTGCACACATGGAGAGAACAGAGAAGCTCTACCCACATGGGAACTCAAAGCCAAGACTCCAGGGCTGAGAAGAGGTTGTGCAAACCATTACTGTAAACCATCTACTGTTACAGTAACAAGATTTTACACTTAAGGTTGAGTCTGATTCTGAACTTTTGCTATTTCACTGTTATGAATTTCAACATATGACTTTCACATAACCAGTATCACATGCTCACATAACAATAATGATGATAGATAGATTGATAGATTGATTGATTGATTGATTTATCCCAGGGGGGAAAGTCAATGTAATGCACAGCATTCACGTGCTACATGCAAACATATTGATTTGACATTAATTGATTATAAATAGCTAGGCCTGGCTAATCAATATGTAATTATAATGGACAGCACTGATACATCCTCACACATCACTTCTGTGCTAAATGACCTTTGGACACATGAAGGCATTTATGTAATCTGTCTCTCAGTTCCTCGTCTCAGTGAGAATGTGAATGTTCACTTCATCCTCTGTCTCTGTTTATCAGTGTGCGGAGGTGTGAGAAAGTGATATTGTGGCTGGTGACACAATGTACTTTCCCACAATTCCTCTCTGCTGTTTAGAGAAGTGTTGTTTTGGGCTGAAGGTGTTTGTTCTGGATGCAGTTTAGAGAAGCTGGCTCCTGTTAAACGAAAGAGTTACAGACCACACTACTGTCTCAAAGGGAAGCACCATATACAGTACATCATCATATCAGAACATTTGCCTTAATGTGGCTCAGATCTGATCTATTCAGGGCTGTGTGGATGTGTCAAATCTTTTCAAATCACATTAGAGTCACTTTCATATGTGGTTCTAGATCAGATACATATCTGATCTGTGGACATGTGAGTGTGACCGTCAGATCAGATTTCATGTCTTTTTGCTTGTACACATGTGTGTAGTGGGTGAGCCAGCGCTGGCTTCTCTTGTTTACTTATGTAGCTGTAAATACAGTACAAGCAGCCAGCTGGCATTTATTCACCTTCTTCATCTGATCATGTACAGTCCATCACCTGTTTACTGTCCTCCAGAGCAAAACACCATCACACATCAGCTACTAACACGTCTGTTTTACCAGTTTTACTCAAATCAATCGTCTCACAGATACAGGTATGCCAGATTCCCCAAATCTCTTACTAATTTTGTAACAGAAAGTCACACTATACAAAGAGAAACTAGCCCCAAAATCTAAAGGCCTAGTGGTAAGGATCTGGTCTTGTGACCATAAGGTTGCTGGTTCGATCCCCAGACAGGACATGACTGAAGTGCCCTTGAGCAAGGCACCTAACCCCCTAACTGCTCCCCGGGTGCCGGTGGATAAGAGCTTCCCACCGCTTTGGGCACAAATTCTCACAGCCTAGTGTGTTCACTAGTGTGTGTGTGTGTGTGTGTGTTTCACTGCACGAAAGGGTTAAATGCGGAGTTCAAATTCTGTTGTGTGAAAAATCACATTGGATGATCTTAATTCAATCTCTTCTTTTATTTAGTGCAAAAACCCTCAAACCACCAACTCTGAAGTTTTACTGGCAACAGTATTTTTTCAAACCTGGCAACCCTACACAAATACATTTTTTGTTGTTGGTGACGATGACGTGTATAAATGTATCAGTGTGCATGCGAGCCGTTTCAGGGACAGATTTGTTCACATTACAGACAGATACAGGTTACTTACGTTTGTGAATGTGAACCGTCAAGGTAGTTAAATCTGATCTGAGCAATGTAGCTTGTAATGTGAACATAGCCTGAGTTTTTTAGTGGTCATAGTAATTTTTTTAAGTACTCCAAAAACCAACAGTCCACCAGGTCTGAAAATGTACTCAACTCCATTTTTTAAAGCCCAGTTTTGCACAAAACCTGTGAACTTGGTAACCATGAGGTTTCCGTGCTGGGCTGAGTTGAGCTACATTATAGCTAGCACTTGTAGCATTTTCTTGCACTGGGTTAGCACAAAAACTGGTTTGAAATCTTTTGCATTCTGTCTATGTTTTGTTTCTTTGGTGCCGCCATGTCTACCCAAAAGCTCAGGAACATTAATGTAGGTGTAACATTCTTAAATGTTTTGCATTAAGGGGGAAAAAGCATTTTTATGTTATAGTGAAACCCAGTGTTCACACCAAGAATCTCGTTTTTTTTTCAGCATGCTTAATAGTGGTATTATTTATTTTATTTTATTTTATTTGTTCTTTCTAAAATACCTGACAGGCTGTTCAAAAATGGTAAGGGGAAGGCACGCTGGCCGGACTTTGGACATGTCTGGCTTAGAGTGAGTTTTGAGAGGTTTTGTTGATATATTTAGACAAAAACAACAGCTGAGTTCTTGTGTTTGTTAGCGATGTTAGCTTGGCAGGTACAGGTCTAAACTAAAGAAGCATCTTGTCTGATGGACTACAATTAAGGTAAGTGGATATATTTCTTGGTGAAGCAATTAGTTTGATATAGTGTTGGGTGCCTGAATCGTATTAGTTCAATGCTAATTGTTGTAAATAAGCTTCCATTGGTTGTTAGCATGGTTTGTACATGTTTTTGGAACAAAGTACCACCTGAACATGAATTCTGAGCTCCATGAGTACCATTATACTTCACTGTGATGATGTTTTCAATAGAAATGATGATGTGTGCAGTAATAATAGCTGCAGTGCTCAGCAGAATTGAATGTTTACTCACACAAGAACAATACGGCTGGTGTCTGCATACAGCGAGACTTCAGGAACCTGGATGGGGGGAAATCCCCGAAACCTTGACTCCAGCCAAATGCGTTTAACATATGCACTCATTGTTTTGTTGTCATTCATACTCGGACACATAAACAAAACCATTGCTCATGTGTACTCAGACTCACACAGTCCAGAATTAATCTCTAACTACCAAAAAGTCAGTTGTTTCTGAGATGCTGCCTCCATCATGCTTCACCTGGTACACTGTTTATCATGGACATCAGTCACATCACGTCCTTTGTCCATGATGACGGTTTTACACTCTGATAACTGGTGTGCTCACGTATTTATTTATACATGCAGTCTCTGATAAGCTTTTTGCACTGTTCTGCAAAATTCAACCATAAATGGAGGCACTGAGGGTTATTGTACCTCTTCTGTTTAGTGCTCTCTCTCTCTCTCTCTCTCTCTCTCTCACTCTCTCTCTCTCTCTCTATTTCTGTTCATGTTATGCTGCCTTTAATTCCAGCTGAGTGGATTTAGCTTTGTGACTCACACACAGGTGAGGGGGAAAGTGTGTGTGTGTGTGGAGGAGAGAGAGAAAGAACTAAATCTTCTCCCTCCTCCTCTTGTCCTCCCCCATGCTGACATCACAGGGGACTCCTGAAAGAGAGGCTTTGTTGATGACATCAGCAGCACACACACACACACACACACACACACACACACACACACACAAACATTTGGAGCTCATGTATTCATTCATATTGACATAGAATCTCAAATAAAATACATATACAGACACTTCTGCTCATTTAGAGTCGATGAGTCTGTGGACAGAGACGAGATCATTACATCACATCACAAGAGATATGATCATCTTGTGCATCAGATCATAACTCAGGATGGTCTGCTCTGAGCTCAATATGACATCAGTTACAGTGAGCTTCTACAGAACGTACAGTAAACTGTCCTGTTACAGCTGTGACAGGACACTGCGGTTATATAGGTGCATCTCAAAACACTAGAATATCATTGAAAGTTAATTTATTTCAATAAAAAAGTGAAACTTGCATATTATATAGATTCATTACATACAGAGTGTCTATATCACGTGTTTATTTCTTTTAATGTTGATGATTTTAGCCTACAGCCAACGACAACCCAAAAGGAAGTATCTCAAAGCATTGTAATATTATATAAGACCAATTATAAATGATTTTAATACATGAATGTTGTTCTACTGAAAAGTTTGTTCAGTATATACACTCAGTACTTTGTTGGGGCTCCTTTTGCATGAATTACTGCATCAGTGCAGTGTGGCATGGAGGTGATCAGCCTGTGGCACTGCGGAGGTGTTATGGAAGCCCAGGTTGCTTTGATAGCGGCCTTCAGCTTGTCTGCATTGTTGGGTCTGGTGTCTCTCATCTTCCTCTTGACATTAGCTCATAGAGTCTCTCTGAGGTCTGGGTCAGGTGAGTTTACTGGCCAATCAGACAGTGATACTGTGGTTATTAAAGCAGCTATTGGTTCTTTTGTCAGGGTGGGCAGGTTCCAAGTTCTGTTGGAAAATGAAATCTGCATGCCCATAAAGCTCTCAGCAAAGAGAAGCATGAAGTGCTCTAAAATGTCCTGGTAGATGGCTGCTCTGACTTTGGACTTGATATAACACAATGGACCAACACCAGCAGATGACATGGCTCCCCAAACCATCACTGAAAGTACATTTTTCATTTCATTTGAAAATCAAGGTCACAGAGTCTGGAGGAAGGAAGGAGAGGCACACAGTCCGAGCTGCTTGAGCTCTAGTGTGAAGTTTCCACCATCAGTGGTGGTTGAAGAGTTTACACTCTTTCACTGTCATGGTCTGAGACTTTTTCACCCTTAGAACTACAGACATGTTATACTGCGTGTGCTGAAAGGGATGAATGACTGTAAGAGGGGGAACTCTGAGATACTTTAAGGTGGAGTTCTGGGTGTATTCTGATATGGACCTGGACCTTTAGATAGACTGAGAAATCGCTGAAGTATAGAGAAGAAAGTATGACAGTTGGTACAAAAACGTCTTCACAGGAAGCATAAGCTGTTGGATAGGAAGGAGGAGGATCTTCAGGCAATAACACAACATATAGTCTGTTATCTCCAACATGCACAAGAATCTTCTTCAAATTTTCCAGCTTCTATGTGAAAACTGTACAGAAATCAGTCTGATCATTTCTATATTGAAAGTTTATCTTCAGTAAATCCCAAACAGCTCTAGAGATGGACTTGTGGCCCACAGCAGTGTGCCTGAGGCTGAGGGTGAGAGATACAGCTGTAAGACCCTGGAGATTATTAAATGTATGAAAAGTGATAAGAATGGGTGAGTCAACCTCCTATAAGTAAATACCAAACCTGACTCATAGCAGCTATATGACTAACAGGTCCAGTCAAACAACACGGCTGGAGGTCCACAGCAGCTGTGCGCTCCAGCACCGGCCACACTGTTACAGATCTGACGCCTTTGGGTTTCATAACAGACAGAATAAGCAGCACAGAGTCACTTTCTGATTGATTGACACACAGGAAGAAAAAGGAATCTGTCAATTTACACTTGTTTACTGCACTCCAACTCTTCCAGGTGGAGGTGACTCTTTAAGGGTTTTTCAGTGAAGGAAGAGGTTCTATACAGAACCATAATAAGCTGGTGAAATGGACTGATGTATAGTGTCTCTGTAAGACTCTTAACCATAAACCATTTACATGCTTTAGTCTAGGGTTGAGCCGGATACTCATTTCAGACGAGTATCCGGTATGGATAAAACATTTTTGACAAGTACGAGCATGATACGAGTAAAACTCGTTAATATCCATGCTCGTGCTGAAGGAAAATCCTCATTGGGTAACTGACTGTCTTCACGATCTGTGATTGGCCAGTAACACAGAGCGCCCGCCCCTCCCTACAAAGACACTGCAGCCAGAGATTGATCTCTCTGTGCTTGGCTTGACTCTAGCTCACGTTGCTCTCTTCAGTACTCCTTAGGATTTCTTCAGCTCGCTTCTATTTCGGTTTGTATATTTAAAGTTACTTGGTGAACTGTACATAGTTTTCAAATAAACAATACATATAGCAACTTCTGATCAATCCATAGACTTAAAATAATGTACAGATTTAAGCCCCACCCACTTCCAGTTAAACCCGCCCACTCCAAGTACAGATATGGATACAGATCATTTAGATGGTTGAACAGATACAGATACAAATACCGGTGTACTCACTCGTCCCTACTTCATACTGATGAATAATGTGTTTATATGGTTCTGAGTAGAACGTTTTTGAAAATGGTTCTATATAGTAGAATTGTCTTTGGTGCTATGCACAAGATTCTACATATTAAACATCAGTCAGATCTGATTAAGCATATAGCTTTACTGAAGAACTCCTGAACAACCCTCCATTTTTGTTGGACTGAAACCACAGTTTTGACCGGAAACCACTGAACCAATATGGCAACCCTGGTGAACTGAGGAGGAGTTAGCCAAATGTGATGAAGAGTAAGGTTATCCTACTCTAGCAGACCAAATTCATGATCAAAGAAAGTAATAATAACGCGAAAGCTGTTGTGTAATGGTCAGGTAAGCAGTTAGCTTAAGCTAGTTTGCCAAGGAGCCCAAGGTCACATGGTAGAGAAATGGGCATGTCTACGCCTTGGCTAACAGGGTAACACTCCATGACTTTTCAAAAGTGAATTATGTTTGTACACACCTCTGGACTGATGTTCACACCCAACCTGCCGCCAGGGGTCCCCCTGCATCCCAACCAGAGTACCCCCCCCAGATCCTCACAATGTTCTCATATACTGTTCCCCTGACCCAGTTACACCCCTGTTTTAGAAAAGATCATCAGCTGAGGACCATTTCAAGTCTTACAAAGTGTCTAAATGTATATCAAAACACAATGTGTAAATCACACACACACACACACACACACACACACACACATTTTTCACTGACTTACTGTAAATGCCCAGCAAATTCAAAGCAAAAACGTGTAGAAGGTCAGTGTGATTACTCAGTGTTGCAGTGACCCGTGACATTTCTGGCCTGGGTTCTGCACTAAAAATCACCATAAAATGGAATTCTGAAACATCTCCTTAACATCTCAAATGATTCTCCTACACTATAAAGAGACATGAATGCGACTTTAGCTTCAGTCTCACATATGTCTCCTGAGAAACAGACCTGGTGTGTGACAGGTACCAGGAGTGAATGGAGGGAAGTAACAGTGTGTGTTTGTGTTTAGTGCCCCACCTGCTTTACTTCCCTTTAAAGACTGATTTCTATAAGATTAGATTATATGGAACTGAGAGAGCCAGTCAGTAGACACACTGCTTATGAGTCCTTTAGTAACTGCAGACTAGACCAGCTCTGCTATCCATCCATCCTTAATCCTGACCAGGGTCGCGGTTACCTGTTTTACTAGAGCATCTCCAGTGTGACTTATATCTCAGATGATGAGAATATGTGATGGTGAGTTTGAGTAAATGACTATAAACAGTATAAATACTGTGTTTCTCTCAGAGCTACAACTGTCACATTCATTAATATCAACACTCCTGAACCAGAGACAATATCAGAAGTGTGTTACCTGGACTAAGCAGAACCAGAACTGGACTGTTACTCAGTACAAAGTCCTCTTTTTACATTTCATTTGTAAATCAGCTCCTAGAGTCTGAGACACACAATCAAAGCTGTCTGAAGTCCAGTGTGCAGTTTCTGCAGTCTGTGATGGTTTGAGCTGCTGCTGTTGGTCCAAAGTCAGCACCTACCAGGAGATTTTAGAGCACTTCATGCTTCCATCTGCTGAACTTTATGGAGATGGCCAGCAGCTGCCCACAGTGCCAACATTACTACTGACCATCATATTACTGTGACTGACTGGAGCTATAAGTCACACTGATCAACATTAAAACTAATATGAAACTAATAAAGAAGATCAAATCTTACAGTTTGCATTAAATTATGAACAAAAATGAAAAATTACACCAACTTCTTATTTATGGATGTGTTAAGTTAGAAGAACATAGTTTGGGTTCAGATCTCTACAGTCACTGTGTGAACATATTAACAGGGCTCTCTCTCGCTCTCTCTCTCTCTCTCTCTCTCTCTCTCTCTCTCTCTCTCTCTCTGTGTGTGTGTGTGTGTGTACAGTAGGAGACAGTCTGTACAGTGTGAGAGTGTTTGTAGAGTTAGCATCACTGTCGTTTCCTCTGACTGCTTCCTCTTCCTGCCTCTCATACTGACAAAAGCCCAGGAGGGCCAGGCACTTCCTGACCAGCAGGAAATGGGAGCAGCTTTGGGCCGAGCCGGGCGACAGTGGGCTGCCGAAACACACATACAGACCACATACAGTATCTCCGTCTGAAGAGCTCACAGACGCCATCCAGTCGCTTGTGTTTTGTCTTTCCTCCAAACTCTGAGAGTCTACAGAACCAAATATGACTGATTAGCCATTACATTAAAACCATCTCCTTGTGTCTACACTCATCAGCTCCACTGTGCATACAGGTGCTCACTGCAGTTCTACAATTAGACACAAACCACACCTTTTTATTTACCAATTTGTGCTACAGTAGAGCTTGACAACCAGCACCAGCGCCCATGACCTGGTTCACTGATGGGCCACTTTTAGTGACCATCGCAAACCAGGAACTCCTCAGAAGCTGCCTTGCTCTCACTATTATAATCTGGCCCTACACAAAGTCGCCCGGTTCCTATTGGTTGCCAATTTTTCCTTCTTCCAACACATCCATCTTCAAGGGCTGACTGTTCACTTACTGCTTATTTTATCAAACTCCTGGACAACATGATCAATATTATTCACTTCATCTCCTCAGCTGGTGGGTGTTTGTACTGTTTCTGCTGTTTTATGGTTGTGGTGCTTAAAAGCCTTAAAATAGCAGCTCGGCTTATGCAGCCCTGCTCTCAGTCCTGAGCTAATATCGATTGGAATAGAGTCTATTTCTGTCTTATGAGAGTGTGTGGCCCCCTCAGCGACTGTAGTTCTGTGTTTTGTGGTCTGAGTGAGAGTAAAACTGGAACAGTTGTACCAGTACTGAAACCCCTCTTAGCTCAGGTGGTGGGCAGGGAGTGGTAAGGGTGTGTGTGTGTGTGTGTGTGTGTGTGTGTGTGTGTGTGTGTGTGTGTGTGTGATCTTTACTGAGAAATACGTCAGTTGGTGTGAATGTACCACCTGCATGCTGGCACTTGTTTATAAAGAATGAACCATGCGTCGTTCACACGCAGACGCCCGTCCTGTGTTGTGGCTATATTGACTGCCTACTTTATCAGAAACACCATGTCTTGCAACTCAGCTGGAGTTGTTGTATGTTTAGAATGTGAATCTGAATGCACAAATCTTAGGGTTTTTATACAGCAAGACACGAAACTAGACAAGTGCTGCTATGTAGCTGCTAAGTGATTGCTTCGTGGTTGCCATGGTGTCCCAGGTGGTTGCTCAGTTGCAAGGCTGTTGTTACAAGGTGGAATGTAGATGCAGCTATGTGGCTGCTATGTGGTCCATAGTTGCTATATGGTTGCTAATTGGTTCTCACATAGGTGTTAGGTTGTAGCATTGTAGTTGCTATGATGTCTCAGGTGTTGCTGAAACCTCAAAGCTGAACTAGTGCACTCTTTTCCTGGTTCTGGGTGCAGACTCAGGTTTGAAAATGTCCTCAGTGTGGTCCAGCAACACAAACACAACCATGTTTAAGTTTATTTCTGTTCATTATAAAAGGTGCATGCTGCTGACTCAGTGTAACGTTAACCGTCGCCCAGCTGGACAGTGTGTGGGTAGTGTTATATTACTGTAAGTGTGTGTGTGTGTGTGTGTGTTTGTGTGTGTGTGTGTGTGTGTGTGTGTGTGTGTGTGTGTGTGTGTGTGCGTGTGTCTGTGTACAGTATACAGTCGCTAACTTCTTGTTTAGACACCTACATCCTGTCCACTCCTCACACATATTATGTGCGACTGATTATAAGTAATAACTCGTAGTCATTTCGTAGTATTTTCTGTGTTTCTTTCTCGGTATTTGACCGGCCTAAATGTCCTCAATGCCACATCACAAAGTTTCCTTCTGTCATAATGTTTAAAACTCATTACTGGTATATGAAAATATCCATAGACTTTAGCCTATTGGTGTAGCTGCTGTAGAACAATGTTAGAGCTCCCTCTAGTGTCAGTGTCACCACTCTACAGACAGTCTTATCAGTGTAGCTGCTGTAGAACAATGTTAGAGCTCCCCCTAGTGTCAGTGTCACTACTCTACAGACAGTCTTATCAGTGTAGCTGCTGTAGAATAAGGTTAGAGCTCCCCCTAGTGTCAGTGTCACCACTCTACAGGCAGTCTTATCAGTGTAGCTGCTGTAGAACAATGTTAGAACTCCTCCTAGTGTCAGTGTCACCACTCTACAGGCAGTCTTATCAGCGTAGCTGCTGTAAAACAATGTTAGAGCTCCACCTAGTGGCAGTGTCACCACTCTACAGGCAGTCTTTTCAGTTTAGCTGCTGTAGAACAATGTTAGAGCTCCCTCTAGTGTCAGTATCACCACTCTACAGGCAGTCTTATCAGTGTAGCTGCTGTAGAACAATGTTAGATCTCCCCCTAGTGTCAGTGTCACCACTCTACAGACAGTCTTATCAGTGTAGCTGCTGTAAAACAAGGTTAGAGTTCCCCCTAGTGTCAGTATCACCACTCTACAGGCAGTGTCATCAGTATAGCTGCCAGGGACGGGGTGGTTATCGGGAGGTTCGGGAGGGTTCCCGAACGGCTGGTCATTTCCAGGCCGAACCGCCCGTAAGTTTTTTTTTTTTTTTTTACCCAAGTAAGCACAGCAGGTGGAGACAGTGATGGCCGGTCGCGAATGTTTCGGCTCTAAGAGCTCTTTGAAGTGAATGACAGTAGCTGGCTCTTCCCTGACAGTAGAGGT
>BRDA01085831.1:1103-20346 GCA_036984385.1 Crenuchus spilurus
GAAGTACGTTCTAGAGTGGAGCACCACGTAGTTTCTAGGATTCTTTCAACTCCTTAGTCGGGTCTTGATGTACCCTACTCGACCAGTTACTGGACTTCTCTCGACCGTGGTGACAAAGGTTCCAATGACACCGATTATGTGATTCTGCAGTACCAAATTTCAGTACGTACCGTTCCTTCCAAGGGGACGAATTTAGTCGTGTGCAGATGTAGTTCTGGGCTGATTCCTCAACTTTCTTAGGATCTTTGATGCACCACGAGGTGAGATCTTGCATGAAGCCCCAGTCAGAGGGAGATTGACAGTCGTGTTTAGCTTCTTCCATTTTCTAATAATTGCTCCAACAGTTTATCTTTTTTCACCAAGCTGCTTGGAAATGCCCCGTAGCCTTGAAAAGGGTTACAATCTTGTCTCTGGTGTCTTTGGACAGCTCTTTGGTCTTAGCCATGTTAGTAGTTGGGAGTCTTTGTGTGGGGTGGGCAGGTGTCTTTATGCAGCTATCGACCTCAAATAGGTGCTTCTAATTTAGAATAATAAGTGGAGTGGAGGTGGACTTTTTAGAGGCGGACTAACAGGTCTTTGAGGGCCAGAATGTTTGCTGATTGGCAGGTGTTCAAATACTTATTTGCAGCAGTAACACACAAATAAATCATTTAAAAAATCATACATTGTGATTTCCAGGTTTTTTCTTTTAGATTATGTCTCTCACAGTGGACATGCACCTAAGATGAAAATTTCAGACCCCTCCATGAGTTCTAAGTGGGAGAACTTGCAAATTCGCAGGGTGTTCAAATACTTATTTTCCTCACTGTAAATGTATAAATAGGTATGTTTTTTTTATTTCACATGTATACAGCTCTGTCTTGTCTCTCCCCCTCCATATATGTCTATCTAATGTCTGTTCATTTATGTGCAGTCATATGTACTTCTCCTGCAAAACTGCATTTTCCTTCAGAGTATGTGCATTTGTTTCTGTCTGATCAAATGTCATGTTAGGTGTAATGATACTGTAAGATGCTCATCCAGCATGTATATGCACAATTTGTCACATTCTGTTCTATTTCTTCTGTGCCTTTATGATTTTCTGTCTGGGATTAATGAAGTGATCTGTCTTTTAGGAGCTGGACATGAATGAGTTAATTCTTCACTCTTTCTTTGTTTGGTCTTCAGTTTGTGATCTTGACCTTCAAGTGTTCCCAAAATCTTATTAATGATTTGTTTGTTTTTTGGACTGACCATTATTTTTTTGTTCCTAGGTTGTGCTCCGCCTCCGGGTACTTATGAATTGAAGGCAGGTGATGTAAAGGGAGCTGCATCCTTTCAGAAGGCAGAGCGCTTTAAGTCTTCATCAAAATGTGAGAGCAGTTAGACTTTTTTCAGGAGAATAGTGGTCTTGCACTGTTAGTCTTGTCCCCTGACCTTTAAACTCTTTATATTCTTGTTTAGCTGGAGCTTTACCACCATCAACTGATGTTCTGATGTCTCCGGTTAGAAGGACTATGTCCGTGGATCGGTTGGTGAGTGGTTTTACCTGTAACATTGAATCTGTGTATTTGTAATTGTAGAAATGGCTGCCTGTGATACACCTGTTTTTGTTTTTTTGTATGTTTTTTGTTTGTTTTTTTTTTAGCAGGATGGCAGTTCAAGCGCTAGAAAGGACAGAAGCAGTCTTGCAGTTGAGCTGAAACATCAGAAACTTCTGGAGAAAGAGGTTTTTGTCAAATTGTATTTTTGTCACTGTAACTAGGTACTGTGAGATCCAGCTTTTTATTTCACAGTACATAATGCAGTTTGGTTTTGTTGTTTTTTTCTATACTACCCATCATATACCGTAATAGGGGTATGATACTAGAATTATGATTTTGATACTGATACCAGACATAATATGATGATCAGTACTAAATCAAAATATTGGCTTAAAATTAAAAGCACATTGTCTTCAAAACAAAATAATTTTCATAGAACACACACACATTTCCAAACTTTTACAGCTTAACTAGCATCTCTCCTTTTTAAGTAAAATCTGTAATGCATGCAGAACTCTTCATCAGCAAAATACAAATGGGTGCTTTTTGCATAAAAAAGTATTGAAAGTAGTGAAGAGTACAGAATTGTTTGCCAGATTTGAATATTGAAACTGTTAGTGTAACCCTTAATGTAAAATAAAGTCACTTAGTATGTTTAATGTGAAATTAAAAGTAATAAAACAAACTTTGCAAAGTGAGGCTTTCTAATAATTGATATACTGGTGTTGCATGACTGAGGTTCTGTTACTATAATAATAAGAATTTGAAGTTTGCTTCAACAATAGCCCACACTAACCTTACATTTATCAGGGTTCGTACGGGTGCTTGAAATCCTGGAAAATGCTTGAATTTTAACGTTCTGTTTTCCAGGCCTGGAAAGTGCTGGAATTTTGGAGAAAGTGCTTGAAATTCTAACTGCCTCCAAGTAAATGTAACAACAATTTCCGGTTCTTTCTCGTAATCCAAGAGCAGTTGGCTCACGAGGAACCGGCTCTTTTTGCCCCCAGATGCAACACAGTATTACCACTTCTGTTTTTTTTTGTTTTTTTTTTTTTAAATACGGCTAAATTAAACTTTTAATAACTTTATTATTCTATAGCATTATAAAGAAAGGAAGAGCGAGTGACGTAAAGAAAAGCAGCTCTTTGAAGGGGAGCGATTCCCAACTGATTCGTTTGAGACCTGCTAGCTTCCAGACTGTGCTGTGTTCCCTCGCAGACAGTGAGCCGGTGATAACAGCAATAACATTACTGGAGGCTGCGTTAGCGAGTAGCTTGTGTGGGGCTGCTATGTGCCAGTCAGTTTTTGTGTTTTCCTCATCCCCTCGCAGTCAGCGAAAACAACACCAATAGGCGGGGAGGTTGCCATTTTAACGAGTGTTGGCTGGAAAACGGCAAAAACAAGCCATGGATAAGCCGAGGAAAACACCCACAAGTAGCCTCCTACAAGCCTCTAGAGCCTTTGTGTCATAGTTTCATTATTGACCCAATCAAGTTCGATGGCAAGCAAAGTCTACAGATAGGTGATGCATTTTGAATAATAAAACTTATTTTGCTTTCATTTCTTCTCCTTTTGCTTTTACCAAACACAATTCTGGTTGTGTTTACATAAACATACCATCTCTTGCAGTGTAACAAAAAACAAAACAATAATTTTGAGTATATGTAAGTATAAATGCTCTAAACTCACCCCCAAATTTGACATACTACAGTAACTGCTCAATCAAATGAATAAGATAAACATGTGGTGAAGAACATTGGTATTTAAATTGTGTTAAACTGACACCAATAAATCCATAATTCCATAATTTTTTTTCTCAGTAGCATAGTCGCTGTGAAGTGTGGAGAATAGTTTTGTTATATATTGATTATTGCTGAATCACAGTTTTGAGATCGCAATCATTAATTTACCACAGCAGAAAGGTGCTTTGAAAACGGGCCTGGAAAGTGCTTGAATTTTACCTTGTAAAAGGTGTACGAACCCTGATTTATATTTGTATTATTTTTTTTATTCCTCCAGCTTCCAACTAGAAATCTTTCAAGACTTTTAAATATAGTACACATTCACTATAATCCAAGATTTACTGTTATTCTATTGTATGTGGTAGATAAAATAGCAGGGTCCAAACTCTTATACCCCTATATAATAGCATTAAAATGGCACTACTGTGCTGTAAAGCTCATTTATCCTGCTGCATGATGCTTTCCAGATCCGGTCATTAGTTCATCAGAGAGGAGAGCAGGACCAAAGACTTCTAGTTCTGGAGGATGAGCTGAAGAAGTTGGAGGCTAAATTACTTACTGCTGTGAGAGAGAAGACTGGTCTTGCAGCAAATGTGGCTTCTCTTGAAAGACAACTTGTTGAGCTGAAGAAAACAAACGAATTCCTCAAGAACAAGGTCAGTTGTTTCTCACAGTCTTGAATTGACCAGGTTGAAGATTTTTAAGTGTTTTAATACTTAATAATGAATTCATATGCAGGTCTCTGCAGACACTACAAAGAAAAGAATCAATTCTCTGTCTATGGAGCTGATGGAGGCTAGGAATAAACTAGATAGTAAAGACAAGGTGAGTTATGTGGTATTCAGCATGTTTGGTTCACCAGTAATTTTATCAAATGACACTTTTATTTCAGAAGAAGTCTGTTTTTTCTTGCTGTTAAGACTGATAAAAACAAAAATCCAGACATGCTGTTGCTCCAGATATTTAGTCTTCTTTGGTAGAAATTCCTGACAGTGTGCTTATAGGCTCATGTTCAGTTATTTACTCTGTACCAGAAGGGATCATAATATGTAAATATTATGTGTACGTTAAAAGAGAACGGAATGAAACGGCCCTAGTGAGCACTATTAATCACTAGAATGTGAGACGTGTAAGCATTTATCAGCTGGAGTATGCCTTTGAAAAAGAAAAGGTTGTCTTGTTCAACTTTAGTGAAATAAATGTTCGAAAAACACAAAAAAAGTTTCTTCTGAAATAACTTGTCACACAAAATGGTACATTTAATGAATGGTCCCAAACTTTTGAGCACTAATGTATACTATCAAAAACATCAGTCCGTGCTCTGTAAGCATTGCCATTTTGCATTTTTACAGGAGCTGAGTTTCCTGCAGATCAATTCAGAAGGAAGAGTGAAGGTGCTAGAGACAGATTTAAAAGCCTCAAGAGCAACACTTGCTGCTCTTCAGGAGAGGAACAAAGATCTTGGTGAGAATTGAGTTTGTTGGTGCTTGGAAAGAAGTAATTATGCAAATATATATACATCACAGCTACATGGGGAGAAAAAACATGAATATGGCTCCTGTAAGAGAGATGTTTCATGTATTGAGTTAAAAATTGCCCACCATCACTGACAAATATTACAGAGAATTTAAAATATATTTCTCCTTGTATAATGTGACACATGTTTCCTACTGATTGATGTTTCACAGAGGATCTTCACAAAGACACTAAAGCTCAGAATGAAGAGGTTGAGAAACAAATGGATAAGCTGCATGGTAGGTACAGTGCTTGCATGAGATGATTTTGGACATACACTGGTGTTACTTTTATTCTTTTATATACGTGTTTTTATTTAAGTTTCTAATATTGCCCACTTCAGCTGTTATACAAGAACTTAGAGATGAAATCAAGGCTCTGCAGGGTTACCTGGATGCTGCAAATGAAGAGATTCAGGTATTATTTTTGGCTAGACATCTAAAAGTGTTACTTATTTTGCACACCATTGTTAAAAAAAATTCTTTTTCAGGACCTAAAGGACAAGCTGCGAGACAAATCTGCAATGGAGCGCCAAGTCTCTGATTCTCAAGAGGAACTCTGGTAAGAGTTTGCTCCTCATAACCTGCCTATTCACCTCATTGAATTTGACAGCCTTACGTTGTTTTTAGTTGAAAGAGTAACACATCGTTTCCCTACCTCTGACATTCATTCTCCTCAGTGAGCTGAAGCAGCATTTGGAGAAGTGTACCACAGAGCTGCATGACTCTCTGATCACCCTGAGGGAGAAAGAGGAGGAGCTGCAGAGGTGCCAGCAGGAGCTCCAGGAACGCCAGACAACTCTCAGTGAGCTAGAGAGTGAGCTGAAGCAGCGAGAGAGTGACATGAAGGCCTCTCAGGCTGCACTGAGAGAGCTAGAGGAGAAGATGCAACAGGAAAACCAGGACCTACAGGGTTCCCAAAGCATGGTGCGTCAGCAGGAACAGGAGCTTGTCCGCATTAGGGAGGTACTGAGAAGGACGGAAGATGAGCTGGATCAGCGTGTGGCTCTCCTAAATGAACGTTGCCTGACCCTGCAAGAGGAGAGAGGTAGGTTAGATAATTGGTAGTCAAAGAGTAGAAATTAAAGGCAAAAATCAGTTTTAATAGAAAACAGGAACACTTTTAATGGACAATTCAACATTTCGTTGAGATGTAAAAAGTCTTTCTTGACAAATGCTACATTTTAGAGCAGGGGTCAGGAACCTGTGGCTCTTTTGATGGGTGCATCTGGCTCGCAGACAAGTCTTTAAAAAAATAATAATAATAACCGTAAAAATATAAAGCATTCTCATGTATTTCAATCCATTCATTTCCTACCGCTCATGTTCATGGTTGCAGGTAGCTGGAGCCAAAAATAGCTGTCCCTCGGGACACCAAATTTTTATTTGATGTGTTATGTACACGGGTCGTTGTGAGGTCAGGAAGTAAACTTCCCTCCTTTTAATCAAGTACTCGGCAACCCTTTTATCAAAGAAGATGGCTAAAAGAAAAAAAAAAATGAAGAGTATCGTACTTTTCAGCAGGAATGGACAGAGGAATTTGCTAACAATGTTATTAAAAAGAATTCAGAGACTTTATACTTTAAAAGTGTTGGTCTTACATAAAATGCACACATTTACTTGTATTTGTTTTTAAACATATTGTATGGCTCGCACGGAATTACATTTTAAAACACGTGGCGTTCATGGCTCTCTCAGCCAAACAGGTTCCCGACCCCAGTTTTAGACATGGGACATCTTTCGTTACAGTGGTAGTGATGGTGACCTGCAGTTGTAATGTTTACATTATTTTATATGGAATGGTCAATTAACCCACACATGTCTTGTGACTTTTTGTGTGATGTTTAAAATATAATATTTTTATTACTATTTTTTACTCTTTCTTGGATTGCAGTGTCCTGTATATATTATTTAATATGAATTTCTCTTGTATGGAGCATTTTGCATCGGACGTCTATGAATGATTTGTTTAAATACTGAGGAAAATGTTCCAGTTTTATCTGTTTCAGGATGACAATGAATTTAAAATGTGGCTCACTTGTTTCTTTCTGCCATGCCATTTATTTTACCTATCCTACATACTGACTGAAAAATCAGTGTCCATGTCAAATGGTTAGCATAACTGTTATATCATCCAAGCATTATGTATATTGTTAAAGATACATTTTCTGGTAAGAATATACAGCATTTGTCTTCTAATGCATGCTGTTTATGCACCATGACTGTAGTGCAGATGTTTTAGTTGAAAGAAATCAATCAGTCACTTGGATCTGTAAAACTTTGAAAGAATATGTTCATTTGTCTTGTTTTAATATCTTTAATACACTTTGTCTCTTTATGCTTCTGTTTATACAGCTAGGACACAGGAGGAAGGTCTGATCAGAGTGCAGGAACTGTTGGCTAATATAAACGTACTAGAAGAGAGCAAGAAGAGTGAAAAGGAAGCTCATAACCAGTTGAAGCAGCAACACTTGGCTGTTACCACACTGCTAGAGGAGGAGAAAGTAATGTGTCTAAGATATTCACTTTACAATTGCATAAAGCAGAGTTACAGATATGTTACCTGGTTAAAATGAGAAATCCTGCTTTGTGGAATACCCCCTGCATTCAATTTTTGATGATTGTGTCTGCATTGTGTTCTTCAATACAGTTGCAGGTCTCCTCATAAGGCTCACATGGCCAAAGCTGTCAAAACTGCCAGTGTTGACGTGTTTAAGTTACTTTGATCTGACCTATAGCATCTGAATTGTGCAGGCCCGGAATGAATCCCTGACCAACGAACTGACTCATGTGCATGACGAGATGGAAGCTGAGAGGAAGCTGCTAGAGCATGAGCTGGAGGAGGTGCTGGAAGAGTTGTCTGCGCTAGAGCAAAATGAGCAACTGCATGAAAAGGCTCTCCAGTGTCTTACTGGGGACAAGCACACATTAGGGGAAGAACTGGCTGGTGCTTGTGCAGAGTTGAACAGGTCAGAGCCATTCAGACAAAGTGAGAGTATTTCTTCTCTGGCTCTATTATATATATTCATGTTAATGTTTGCATTGTACTAATAGGAAGGATCTTGAATTGAAGAATTTGAAAGAGGCTCATGAGGATGCTATGAAGAGGTTGCAAGAGGAGCACAACACCTCTCTGGCCAAGATAGGTGAAATAACCACAGAGCTAGAGTGGTAAGTATTGAGTGCTACTAGCCAAACTCTCAATGAAATGAGTCGTGTTGTTAATACTTTAACCACTTCAGTGCCAGACAGGCTCTCAGTGTACAGAG
Source organism: Crenuchus spilurus (assembly GCA_036984385.1). Classification (NCBI taxonomy): domain Eukaryota; kingdom Metazoa; phylum Chordata; class Actinopteri; order Characiformes; family Crenuchidae; genus Crenuchus; species Crenuchus spilurus. The sequence continues at coordinate 9,152 of BRDA01085831.1, forward strand.
GGAGCAGGCTGAGGCCCGTGCTCAGCAGCGGGAGGAGGAGGTCAACAGAGTCAGCAAGCAGCTGCAAGAAGAACAGCAGAAACTCCTTCACTATCAGCACACGCAAGATAAGGAGCGGGAGGAATATGCAAGGTCAGATTTTACAGTTGTGCACAGTACTTTAGTAGACACTGATGTAGTTTTTTGTTTTGACCTTGTAGTAAATCACATTGAGGTGAACCATGCCGATAAAGTGCAGGCTGCTAGCTTTAATTTAAGCTGATTACTAGGGATGCACTGAATTTAAAATTTTTGGCCAAAACGGATCAAAATAAAATATTTGACTGAAGGCTGAATACCAAAAAAATGAACACAGTTCTTCATTTATGTAAATGAGTAACTATATTTCCCAAAATAAGTCTCGTAGTTGGTCAGACATGAACGTCTGTATTTTAATAAGTTGGTTTGACATCATTGTTTTAATAATTTGAGATTAATTGATTATTCTTTTATATTTGTATATAAAACAAATGTTAGAAAAATGACACAATATATGAAGATGCATGTGTGTTACTTATTAATATTTTAAAAAAACATGAAACCAAATGATGAAAATGGCTAAAATGAGTGAGCCACCTGGATGTTTTGTGTGGAAAAACAACTGAAACACTTACTTTTGTAATCGTCCCGAACACTGCAGCCGCCGGAGCAAACACAAAGCTAAGTGGGAGTATTGTCTTCATCATAGCTGCAGTTTGTGGTTGTAGTTTGTTGTTGTCTTGCATTTCACCACCAAACTAGCTGTGTGGTGAATCCTGTGTTTATCTGGTGAGGAAAAGTAGAATTCTGAATGTTCAAAAAGGTAACGGCGTCATTAAAAACATTTGTTCAGTATAAATTTTTATCTGTTCACTCATGGTTTTTGCCTTTTTTGGCTGAATAATTTTTGTTGCCAAAGATTCAGTGCATCCCTACTCATTACATTGTTTGACTGATGTATCAAAGGGCTGTGGTCAATTTATATATCACCCCTTCATCTGAGGAAATGTGAAGTGATTGGGGAAATAGTCATATAATCTGACAAAGTGTCATGCTTTTGAGACTAATTGCAAATTCTTAGCAGCTGACCTACAGTGTAGATAGACATCACCAAATACTCCCAGATCCCCGATAGTTTTCTGCCATAACTGTAATTCAGTTAAATTCCTACCTTCCTCAAGAGTGTATTGCTCTTATCTTCAATAAAAAAACTGTTTGACATGGCCAGTCAAGAAGAATCCATTCCTCTTTCCTTCATGGTCTACCAGCAGCAAATCGTCATTAGATTTATCTAGACTTTTTGTATTACTGTGTTGGATAGCAGTGTAGCAATACTCAATGTAAACCTTTTCAAACGGTGGCCTGCAAAATTTGAGACACCCCTGGTCAAAATTTCTGTTGCTGTGAATGAATAGAAGATGGACTGATCTGCTCCATCAGAAAAGGAGCACCATGCAAACATTTGGGCACCCCCAGGAAATTTCAGCTGTCAAATAACTGTTCCAAGGTCTCAAATGTTAGAGCAATGACTTCTAAATGTTTAGAAAGGCCAGGTGATGCACATTTCATTCTCAAAACTCCTCAAACCATCCATCCATCATCTACTTAATCCTGGTCAGAGTTGTGGTGAGCCCCCTACCCCTTCATCGGGCACTGAACAGTGCATTCTAATCTTATCTAAACCCAGAACAGGGCAACTCCTCTAACCCTGTCCCAAAAATCAGCAGCCATGGGCTCCTCCAAGCAGCTGCCTAGTATTTACAATAGCTCATGTCAACAAATGCAGGCTATAAGAAGATGGCAAAGCATTTTCAAGTAGCTTGGATGTTTGCAAAATAACTAAACAAGCCTAATGCATTTTGGATGTGTTGTGGACCGATTTAAAACAACTTTTTAACTGCCACAAGCAGCTGTATTTTGGAAGGACAAAAGGATGCAGAATTTCATGAAAAGGACATTTCTTCAACTGTTCAGCATTAAAGTGGATTGATCCTTCTTTACAACTGAGTTGCAGCCAATGGCACAGGGGACATTTCATTGGTAGAGAGAAGCAAATATCTCACCATTTGTTAAAAAAAAATCTAAGGATGAAAGAAGGAGGCTTCTGCAGTAGGATCGTTATAAACATACTTCAGACTCCATAATGTAGGTGCAAGCTGAAGGTTTTACATTGTCCTTCACAATCCCCAACCTAAACATCATCAAAAATCTGTGGATAGACTTCAAAAGTGCAGTGCCTGCAAGGCAGTCCAAAAATCTCACAGAACTGAAAGGCTTTTGAAGAATGTGCAAAGATCTCCTAAACAAGAATATAATATAAAAACTCTTGGCTAGCATTTACAAGCTGTAATGATTGCAAAACAGGGTGTTACAAGGTACTGTCCATTCAGGGTGTCCATGTTTTACACTTTGCTTTTTGGAAATTGTTTTTTTTTTTTTTTTTTACTCACAACTTTTCACACAACAGACATTTTGATTAATGTATCTTCTGGTTGGTTTTTGACATAGTTTTGCTATTGCTAAGTTCACTACTCACTTCTTAATGTACAGGGTAGAAGAGTTTCACGTGTCATATTTTGTCAGTTTTTTACTAATATACATTCACCTTCAAGGTGTCAACTTCAGTTATTGGCACTTTTTTTTCAGTACCAAGAGCAACAAACAAATGTAAATGCAGTGCAATGCAGATATGTACAGTGAGGAAAATAAGTATTTGAACACCCTGCGAATTTGCAAGTTCTCCCACTTAGAAATCATGCAGGGGTCTGAAAGTTTAATCTTAGGTGCATGTCCACTGTGAGAGACATAATCTAAAAGAAAAAATCCGGAAATCACAATGTATGATTTTTTAAAAATAATTTGTGTTACTGCTGCAAATAAGTATTTAAAATACTTATTTTCCTCACTGTATGTAATTTATAATAATATTTATTTACGTAAAATAAATGGCTAATTGTGTATAGGTTTTAAATTCATCTAATGTGACGGTTGGTTTATAACTACTTGATTCTGTGGCCCAGAAAATGTGTCTGTGTATGAATGCACATTGTGTAGTCCACTGCGCTACAATATAAAACCATACTTGTTACTATCCATTTGTTTATGGCCAGAACTATTGCTTCATGATTGTGTTGGTGATGATGATGATGATGCATTGGACAAATGTAAAATGTCTTTGTACACAGGATGATGTTGGAGGCACAGACCAAACTGGCTCAGAGTGAGGAAGAGCTGAGGTGTGTTGTGGAGGCTCACAGCATTGAGCAGAGCCATCAGCAAAAGGAGATCCAGCTGGAGCGGGAGGAGAAACATCAGACCCTGGCTCAGCTGGAGCAGAGGTTGAGGGAGTCAGTGGAGGGCAGGGAACGGGAGGCACAGACCCTGAAAGAAAAGGTGGAGGTGCTCCAGCAGGAGTTGGATGAGCAGCACAGGCTGGTGAAGGAGAAGGAGGCCTGTCTGCAGAGCCAAACAGAAGAGTGGCAGCAGGAAAGGGAGGAACTAAATTTGCAGATGGAGCAAGAGCGACAAGTCTTCACCAAACAACTCGCAGAAGCACAGCAAAGGTGAGTGCATATTATAACCACATTATTTTGTTTTGAAAGCAATTTCCTAGGACTAGTTTGAAATTGATTATATTAATGATGCACAGAAAGTTTGGCAACCAAAATTACTTGGGCGAAAATGGCAAAAGACGCGCTTTCGGTGTTTCGAAAAATTTATACTGAACAGTGAGGTTTTTAATGACACTGTTACCTTTTTGGACATTCAGAATTGTGCTTTTAGTCACCAATTAACAAAACATATTCACCAGCACAGTTAGTTTGGTTGTTAAATGGAAGAAAATCGCAAACTACAAGCACAACTTTTACTAAACTACACTTATTATGAAGCCAGAATACAGCCGCTTAGGTTTGTGTTTGTACTCTATCGGCTGCAGTGTTAGGAACCATCTCACAATTACCAGAAGAAATGTGAAGTGTATCGGTGTCTGTAGCCATTGACACTCACATTAAACACACAAAACATCCATGTGAATTTTTTGTCATTTTCATTTTTTTTATTATTAAATAAAAATAATATTAGTAATTAGTAATAATGTAACATGCATGCATCTTCATGCATATTCATATGTTATTGTCTTGTCATTTTTCTAACACTTGTTATGTATACAAATATAAAAGAATATTCTGTTAAACTCTTCTTATTAAACCTAATGATGTCAAACCAACTTAACGTACAAACATTCATTCTTGACTAATCAGACTTGGAAGACTTAGTTTATTTACAAAATTGTATAATTTATTTAAACAAAAACATGTTCAGTATTTGGTTTGGTTTCAGCCAAAAAGTTTCATTGTCCTTCAGTTATTTTGTAGTGGTTGGATTAAATATGTTAAGTAGTTATCTGGATTTAATCAAAACTGAACAGTGAAATATGATTACCGTATTTTCCGGACTATAAGTCGCACTGGAGTATAAGTCGCATTTTTGGAGGAAATTAATTTCATAAAGTCTAACACCAAGCACAGACATGTCATTTTGAAAAGTAATTTCAAATAAAAATAGAATAGAGGCAACAACAGGCTGAATAATTGAACAGTATGCTTACGTTACTGACACAACTGAGAACGTGCCTGGTATGTTAACATAACATATTAAGATTTATTCAGAAAACCAGAGCATATATAATATGCTAAAAAGTTTACTAAACCATCTGTGTAACTCCAAATAACTAAAATCCAATGAAATCTTCATCCTCGATGTCACTTTTAAACAACTCCGCTAACTCCGGAGGTAGAAGATGCGGCGCTTCTTCTTCTACGTCGCTTACATCAGACTCAATGTTGAAATTACCAACACGGGCCTAGAGCGCCCTCTTGCGGTTTAGTGTGAAAATAACATGTAAAATGATATACCGTTAATAATGTATTAATAACTTCACACATAAGTCGCTCCAGAGTATAAGTCGCACACCCGGCGAAACTATGAAAAAAACCTCATGTTTCTCAAAAGCATTACAAAGTTAAGTGTCAGTTTAAAGTTGCTACTAGAGTCTGACTGACTGTAAGAAGTCTAAGCCGGAGGGCATTTACGTTCTCTGAAGTTTTTCAGTGCATCACAGTTTTAATCAGTCATCATTCATAGAATCTCAGTAGAATCAAGCTGTTTGTTCTTCAATTTTAAACATTCAGATTTTCATGAATAAACCTAGTGTTGTAGTGTGTTGTGTGGTTTTTTTGTTTTATTTTATTTTTTGTGAAGCTTCAAAGTAATGCTTTCTACTATGGTATACTATTAAGTGGTGTTTTATGCTGTGGTGCTTTAAGTAAACGCAGACCTAATCATTACCACAGACAACTGAGATTTCTATTGTTGGGGGTTAGCTTTTGCTGTGATTGCATTGGCATCATTCGTGTTAAAATATACCAATTACTAAATTATTTTTTTTACAACACAGTATGACTCATTGTATCACTTTATGTGCCTATGCCTCCATTTCTGTTCAAACTGTATTTTCTTCATTGATACGTGTTAACATGTATCTACAGCACATCTAATGTGGAGATGGAACACTGGAGAAGCTTGTATGAGCAGCTCTACGCCAAAGTTAAACCCTTCCAGGTGAGTCCAAACTCCTTTAAACCACTCATGTGGAACTGATACTGCTGAAATGGTGGCAGTGCAAGTGGTGCAGATGGTCTTTATGGCTCCCTAATGTGCCTCTCATTTTTCTACTCCTTGTGGTCTCCAGGAGCAGCTGGATGGCTTTGCGGCAGAGAAGGATGCCCTGCTCAACGAGAAGGGGGCCACTCAGGCAGAGCTAAATAAACTGGCTGGTGCCTACGCTAATCTGCTGGGTCATCAGAACCAGCGACAGAAGATCAAGCACATGGTCAAACTCAAGGAGGAGAACTTAGAACTCAAACAGGTCAGAATTTCTGCTGTATTTATGTTGACCTTTGCTTTCGTTTCCCTGCTGAGTTTTCTGGGTATGACACTCTGCTTCTGGCTTTACAAATGTATGCATATAAATATTTGTGTGTTCTACAGGAAGTGACTAAACTTAGAACACAGGTAAGCAGGCAGATGCGGGAGGTGGAGCAGCTCAAGTCCAGGCAGGCTCCACGCAGGTTTGACCCCAGCAAAGCCTTTAAACATGAGCTCAAGGAGAACCAGCAGCCTATGACTACGGGTCTGAGATAATGGACGGTCTAGATTTGGTAATGTTGCCATTAGGAGATATCTTGGGCTAAATGTTATTTAATGGATAATCACTATTTAAATGAATATTGGCTGTCTTAATTGTCACATTGCACTTGTCTGTAGGGCTATGGGTATATACTGTCTTGACTGTCATGCTAAATGCTTGAGAAGTGATGTGCATTAAGCTGACAATCTACACTTTGTCATAGCTTTAGAGGTCAAAGGTGATTAAGTTCTGAAAATGGATCCTGCTGCATATGTATCTTGTTGAACTTTGCAGTGTGTGAACAGGGAGAGTTATTTCATATAATGGACACAGTGGGTGAGTGTGCGTGCACACTTTTGGTGCATTGATCACAATCTTGACTTAAGTCTGTTTGAAGAGGAATGGGAATGAATATTTTTAATATTAGCTAGTTTTATTGTTTTATGTTTGAATTGCAAAACTACTTTGAGAAAGGAATGGTTTGCACAAGAATCATATTTACATCGTTTTCCACTTACCTCAGAGGTACTTGATCAGCCAAAGCCAAAACAATTGCCTTAGTTTAGAAACGGCTCATATGCTTTGAGCAGATTGGGTTTTTTAGGTGACTGTTGAGTTAGGAATGTTGGCCTTGCAGACCCACTTATTAAACTGAAAAAAAATTAACCAACAAATGTTGACTAACACCTCAGATGTATTTGATCAAATTGTGTAAATATGATTCCTCATAGAGCTGGTGTTCTAGTTAAATTCTGATACTAACTTCACACATTGTAACCTGACTTCTTTATTTCCTTTTATATGTAATTTGATTTTAAATAATGTGACTGTCAGTACAGTAATTAAATAAATGTTACATTTTGTTTTTACTATAGTGTTGGTCATCTATTTTCCTTTTATCAGCTGGCTGTGATGTTTTGTCAGATGTAAACAGCTCTTTACAAAATGCTGAGCCTTAGAAAAGTACTAGAAGAAGAAAATGTGATTTACTTTACATCTGCTTGGTCTGTTGTCCAGCAGAGGGCCCTAAAGTACTGTACAGCACAAGCCAAATGTAGTATTGACGGTTCTTTCTGACCAAACATTTTTCTTTTAAATGTCTACATGTCCCTATTAGTAAAAAATTAAAATAAAAATACTTGAACTCTGAGCTAAATTTTCATAGTTTATAGTTTCACACTTTTTTGCAAAGAAATGACTTAATGCTGTCGCAGTTAAAGAACATGTATTTGTATTCACGGTCTTCATTTTTCACTGGCAGTCTGAGTGTGCACTCTGAAGCCGGTGCTCAGTCGCAGTAGTTCTGCAGGTGGGAAAAGTTGCAGGGACTGTGACAGCACTGCTCCACAATCCCTCGCTTCCCCTTTTTTAATGAGGTGCCCTCCACCATGTTGTCATGACCAGAGGTCTTTGAGAGGACAGCTGGAAAAGAGGAAATGTTTGTTTTTGTAGTGTTCTTTTTTGAAAAAAAAAGTTATTTAGAGGGAAAATGTTGCTGTGTACTGACAAAATATCTCGGAAATGTTAACTAACAGGGGCGAACAAAGTACCTTAACATTTAGTGTAAGTTAATATGATGTTTTAATTCAAGCCATTTTGGAGCATATCTATTGGTCCACTGATCAGGACAATTTCACTTGATGTAAAGCTTATCTGCCATTTTCAAAAAAGTGAAAAACATCAAACATGGAGATACAGAGCTTTGTTTTGACAGTGATAAATATGTAACATGCATTTGCCATGAAGTACATATAGTCCTGAAACACTTCACAGAGGAACTGTTTGAATGACAAGTATAAGTATTTAACCTTCAAAAACTAACCTCAGCCTGTCGACGTATATTTTACACAAGCTACATGACTAAAGTAAGCAGCAGACTTTACGGTTAGCCAAGTGATTTACATCAATGACAAAATACTGATTTTCTGATATTTTGGGTAACAGTGAAAATGATACAAGTTTAACTTAGGCAGCTAATAAAGGAAATGGACTGAAAATAGTGATTTTTTTTTTTTTTTTTTTTTTTTTTATGGCCGCACTGCAGGGCAAACAAAATACAGATTACACAGTTTTCTGGTTCCATCATAATGGATGCAATGTTTCATGTACCCAAGAGGGGGAACATATTTTGGTAACAGGGTTGCATCTGAAATGTAGGACACAGATTTAAACCAGTCATTCATCAAAAAAAGAATATTTTTGAATGTTGTTCATAATTCCAAAAGTAAAGCTGTCATTTCTTACACATAACATGACATTTCAAGCTTTTGGTTTGTTTTAATGTTTATCAGTGTGGCTTATAGCAAATGTGTTGACTGGTTAATCAAACACTGTACTATGGTCAGCAAACCATTTGACACTCTAGACATGTTCTGTCCTGCTGGAAAAAGAAGTCTGCATCTTCATGAATATTGAAGATGGAAGCATGAAGTGCTCTAAAATCCCATTGGAGACAGCCACGTTGACTTTGGACTAAACATAGTGGAGCAACACCAGCAGATGACTTGACACCTCAAACCATCACAGACTGCAGAAACTTCACACTGGACTTCAGACAGCTTGGATTCTGTCTCTCCACTCTTTCTCCAGACTCTAGGAGCCTGATTTACAAATGAAATACAAAACTGATTTTCATCTGAAAAAAGGACTTTGGAGCACTGAGTAACAGTCCAGTTCTTTTACTCTTCAATAAAGGTGAGACACTTCCGATGTTGTCTCTGGTACATTAGTGTTGATATTAGGAATGTGGTAGTTGTAGCCTCAGAGATGCAGTATTTATACTCTGAATGGTAATTTACTATAACTCCAGATGGAATCCTGATTTCTGATTTTCACAAGCTCTACTTGATATTGATCAGCATTAAAAGAGAACAAACCTAAGATTGTTTAATGGGTATAAAATGACAGTTTAGCTTTGTAAATTAAATTATGAATGATACATTTAAATTATGAATGATACACATACAATTTTCACAAATTTCTAATTTCTTTAAGTATACATCTTCATTTAAATAAACTGAATAATGCTTTAATATCTTCTATAGGAAGTAACTAAATAATGTAGCATCAGCCCCAAATCATCATAAAGGTTGGATGCAGATATTGTCTTTCTGATCAAGCCATTCATTTTTCACATATACAGACTAATGGGAGAAAAACTGAACTCGTGGAAAATGCCAAAATGATCTTTATGCAGTTAGCATTAAGTAAGCTGCCTACATGCATCATGCAATCTCATGTGATCTCTGACATTGACTGTTATGTATTAAATGGAGAAAGATATGTTGCAGAGCTATAAACAGTAGTACTGGTAATCTAAAATCCTGATTATTTTGCGCAGCTAAACCTTTGGATTTAATTTTTGTAAAATAGACGTTTTATTTAAACTAATTTCATGGACACATTGAATGTCTTTTTGGTAAGTAGCTCTCACCCAGTAAGCCCTCGCGGTCCCTCTTTCCTCTGGCGACATAAAAGAAGACTCTTGTGCCACATACAAAGTAGAGAGCATCCACCAGGCTGGAGCCACACAGGTGCTGAGCTGGAGCAGAGTGAGTGCCTGGAAAGGAAACCAGCACAAGGAGCACGGGGCTGCCTGCAGCAACAGAGCCATGGCAGACAGCATCTAAGGCAATGTCCAGACACAGACTAGAGTCACTGTTTTTGCATTTAGGGCTTATTTCCCAGTCATGGATTAAGCCTAGTCTGAATTGAATTTCAATAGTAAATCATCATTGCAAATTTTTTGGAAGTTGTTTGTATTCTAGGCTTTGGCTTACTCTGGACCTGGGAAACTGGCTCACTGAAGCATCTTGCTAATATGAAAATATGATGTGCTCCAAAAGAGTTCAGCAATTATTCACAAAAGGTCAAATTTGTGCCACCCAAAGGCTGCAAATGGCATTACAGTAATTCAGCACTCACCAGAAGACAGCAGAGGTATGGGCAGCAGTGAAATTGTTGGGATGTTGGAACAGGTCTTACCTGCTCATATAGCTCACAATAGAGCCTCAGCCCTTGAAGGCATCAGCGGAAAAACTGAAGTTCTAACGTAATGCAGTGACTCCTTAAGCATGTTCATCCTTAAGCATGGCATTAGGCTTCCAGCTGATATAACAAGCTCAGACAGAAGTCAGGACATGATGCTCAGGTCAAGGACATAACCTAATTCAGAATGATTATGTTAAGCTCTACTGAATAAAATGTGAAGGTAATAGTTTAAAAAATGAGCCTTTATGTTGATGGGCTCATTGGTAATCTAAATTCAAGCATATTTTAGGCAGCTAAACACAACTTGAAATAAACCTAATGTTACAAAATCTTATTTTATTTTATTTTTTTCTTTTCTTACGGTTCAAGATCTATTTTCAAAGGCCTTATTTACAAGGACTTTATGAAAGCAATAGTGTGAAGCCTCAGTTGACCTTTTAAGTGTTATATCAAAGGCCAGCCACAAAAGCAACACAATTCTGACTGATAAAGTCATGTAGGTTTTATTTTATCATATCAAAAATAAAATTGCAAACATTGCTATTGACTTTCATTTTAATCTCAGCTCTTGGATAGTAAAATCACTGGCTCTGGCATGCAGCCTGGAAAATAAGAGGCTTTCCCCACCTCATGGATTGAATGATCTGATTCTTAGCTTTGAGGCTAGACCACTGGCTTTGTGGCCTGTGCAGACTGGCCATTTATTCCTTGCATAATTGACAAGTTTTTGCAAAGATAAAACTTTTTTTCAGAATATATATATACACTGCTCAAAAAAATAAAGGGAACACTAAAATAACACATCCTAGATCTCAGTGAATAAAATATTAAATCTTTATTTATTACATAGTGGAATGCGTTGCAAACATAAAAATGATCAATATATATCAAAATTATTACCCCTTGGAGGTCTGGATTTGCAATTATACTCAAAATCTCATACCACCCTCATGGAGTCTGTTTCTGACAGTTTGAGCAGAAACATGGATATTAGTGG
>BRDA01085833.1:9383-27113 GCA_036984385.1 Crenuchus spilurus
AAGGACATTTTTTTTTTTTTTTACAAAACTGGCTCTTTAAAGAACCATCCATTGATTTTGTGTTTCTTTGCCACCAAGAACTGCTTCTTTAAATTTACAGGAACGGTTCACCCAAAAATCATGTTTACATATTTTTTCAAACCACACGTCTGAGAGACCTTAATGAAGGTCTGGGTGCAGTTTCAGTAGGTCGGCAGATGTTTCAGTGAGGGATTTTGATGTAACCGTCTGGACTATTTTAGGTGACTATTGAGTAGGGGTGCAGGAAAAAATCGCTTCGAGCTCGAATCGCATTTCTAACACTGAACGATTCAGAATCGATTCTCGTTTTCAAAAAATCTATTTTTTTTGTGGTTGTGGATGTGCCTTCTCAGCCACCGTAGTGCTAGGCAAAACAAGGAAGCAGCGTCCGCTATGTACAGGCAAGCAAGCCAAAGCCTTTCAAAGGTATTTGAAAGCAACCATTTGGAAACACTTTGGATTTTACCGTCAACCCGACCCGGGTAAGAAAGGGCTTGACGTGACTCATGAGATTTGCAGAGATTGCAACGGTAAAGTATTTTGTTTTGATTTGAAAAAATCGGAAAAAAAATGATTCATGACACCAAGAATCGATTCTGGATCGATTCGTTCGATTCCCAAAGATTTGCAGCCCTAGTATAGAGAGAAGCACCGTTTGGACTTAGCTGGTTGTGTAAGATTTTGGAGTGAAGAGTGAATTTTTAGTTAAGCACTGAAGGGAATCATCACTACTGCAGGAATCTTAAGGACTCCAAGCGTGGTTATATCTTACTTATTTCACTCACATCAGAGCACAAAGCCTGCGTGAATGGTGCTCATTCACATGTGCAGAGGTTTCTTTAACCTGCATGATTGCCAGGTGTCAAGTCTTTCTGCCTCATAAAAAGATTTTCGTCGGAGCTGATTGTTGTGATGAATTTCATATTCAGATAAAAATGCCGCACTTATTCCCGAGTGCCGAACAAAGTCTTGCAAGTGCAACATTAAAAGCAGAAGTAAACAGCGCAGTGGAATAGAAAAATCTACCTGAGGGACGCCTCTATTCCCTTAACTAATCTGTTTGACACTTTGAATCTTTCTGCGGAAGCTCACAGATGTACAAAAGCCTATATATACGCCCACACCCGCGCAGCTTTACTCAGCTGTGTACAGATGCACGGTTCAGTCTAATCTAAAAACCATCCATATTGATTCTCCAGTGACCTGAACTCTCCACACTACAGTGCACACACACACACACACACACACACACACACACACACACACACACACACACAACATATTAACTTTTCAAACAGGTTGGAAAAACGTTTTAAGGACTAACAGGCAGTCTAGAGACCTCAGCATGGGATTCCTTAAACTAGCCATGGAACTCAATTAGAATACTAATGCACCTGATAGTGCGCGGCTAAAAATAAATGGATACTAAATGGCTCCTGGACTGGATGTTTGGTTACATCCCTATTGGGTTGGGCGGTTGAGGTCTGGGACGAATCAACATAATCATATCCCATCTGCCACATAACAAAACAGGTGTCACTCCATATGGTTTGCCTGTGTAAAATACGAGGTTTCTCTTCCCAAACAAAACTAACCGTTCTGAATAAAAGTGAAGTGAACGTTCACACTAGCCTCGAGCACTAGGAGCAGAGCAGGTTGTTCAAGGGCACTTCAGTCACATCCTGTTGGTTCAGAAGATCAAACTGGCAACCTTCATTCTGTCCCTGGTGTGTATATGGGTTTCACAGGGATGGGTTAAAAGGGGAGGTAAAGTACGTGAACCAACAGGACATGAGTAAAGTGTGGCGCAGAGCAGTGGGCGGCCCTATCCATGGCACCTGGGGAGTCTCAAGGGCAGGTGTCCAGGGACTCGAACCAGCAACTTTCCAGGCACAAGACTGGTTCCCACAAGCCCACAATTGTCCTGACCTGCTCCAAATGAACTATTCTAAATACACAGTTCTCAATGAAAGATTCCAAATTAATTCCCAATTAACCATTTCAAATAAATGAGTCCAAATGATCAATACAAGTGTTTCATCTGACTGATCTATGCTCTGCCCACATGTGTTTACTCAAAGGCGCGGTTGTCAAACATCAAATTCAACCCAAGGTGTTACAGTGAATTAGACATTGCTAGTTTGAACATGGCAGCAGGTAAACCAAGCAACCAAAAACATATTCAGTAAAAACTTTCTGCATACGGTTTATTTTAATGTGCATTACATAAAGTTTAGTAATGTGACCATTTTTTTCTAAAAATTCTGTAAATGTTCCAACTGGTAACAAATCATGTATTTCTAGGCAGAGCTCTGGGACCTGTTATCAAGTTTCAAGTTTTTTTAAACAATAATATACAGATTATACTCTGAGTCTATGTTTTCATGCATTCATGTGTTACTCAATATGCTTAAGTGCAATTACTAATCAGAGTACATTCACTCCTCCAGAGAAAAACCCTGTCATTTCACTGTACATGATCAAACACAATCACTAATCATATATATATATATATATATATATACATATATATACACACACAGTGGAACCTTCGTTTTCATCAGTAATCGGTTCTAGTCGTGCCTGAGGAAGAAATATCAACAAAAACACATTTTATATAGAATAACTATAGTTTTACATGCAGAACACAATGAGAAATGAATACAAAAGACTAATGAAATGGATAAATAAACATTTAACATCACTCTTACAGGTTTACGCTCTGTTGTAGAGAGTGCTGGTGTACACCTGCTCTCGGGGTTCTAGGCCGCTATTTGTTTTTTGTTTTTTTCATGGGGTAGTGCTGTGTGCTATCACTTTAGTGTGACGTGTTTTGGTGTGTTTTGAGCGTTATCAACAAGAAACAATGAGAAACAAAGCCAGAGAAATGAGACACAAAGCCAGAACGAACAAGGAACGTGTGGGTGGAATTTTTGTGAAATTAGAGGCGAGTCACGTGTGCATGGGGATGTTTTTCAGTAGCAGGGACTGTGAAACTGGTCGAGGGTAAGATGGATGGTGCTAAATACAGGGATACTTTTGAGCAAAACCTGTTTCAGTCTCTCAGTGACTTGAGACTGTGATGGAGGTTCACCTTCCAACAGGACAATGACCCAAAGCATACTGCTCTCGAGTGGTTTAAGGGGAAACCTGTAAATGTATTGGAATGACCTAGTCAAAGCCCAGAACTTAGTCTAATTGAGAATCTGTGGTCGAACTTGAAGTTTGATGTTCACCAGCAGAAACCATGTAACTTGAAGGAGCTGGAACAGTATTGTTTGGAGGAATGGGCAACAATCCCAGTGACAAGTTGTGGCAAGCTCATAGAGCCAAACTAATTGCCTCTCTTCACTGTTATCTGAGGAAATGATGGCCAATGATGGAAGACTATTTGCTGGATCCTCCTGCAGTTCACACCAGACCCACTTCCATCTACAGCTGCCCACCTCAATCTACACCCTCATCATTACCACCACCATCAACAAAACTGAATTTGAATGGGTTCTTCTTAGCAACTATCAGACTGATGCTACCAGTCTGATGAACTGTATTGTGGCCCCAAATTGATGCCACTACCACTATTATTATTATTATTATTATATCATTATTATTTTACACTATAGCACAATGTCAGACTAAAGTGATGACACTGTCCATTCCTATCAGTAGTGTGAGCAAAGAAGGATGGATCCCTTTGCGAGTGTTGGTACCTCCCAGGAGAGGGTTTCCCTTGCCACTGTCACCTTCAGCTTGCTCGCATTGGGTTTGTTATTTTTTCTTTATTCTAATTATGTTTCTCATACTAATTATATAAAGCTGATTTGTGACAGTTGTAGGAGGACCTATATGAATAAATTTTGATTGATTGATTGATTGATTGATGATAGAGATTTGCAGCTGTAATTGCTGCAAAAGGTGGCTCAACAACATACTGACTTTAGGGGGATAAATAGTTATGCACACTGAAGTTTTCTGTTATTTTTAATACCCATATTAGCTTTATTTTACTGATATTCTAAGGGACTGTTGACAGAGAATAAACTACTGTAAATTTGAGGGTAAACTTACTCTTTATTTACTGAATTTAACAAAATGTACAAAATGTGTGTTATATTGTAAGAGTTGAGTTCCTATAATGTAAATTAATCAAATAAATACAAATTATGAAAATGTCAAAGCGAGTGTTGTTCTCAACTGACAAAAATCAACCAATCAACGTGAATACTAGTAATATCAGTGTATTACAACATCAACAGAAATGTGACAAAACCTTAAAAAAAAACCATTTGGCTGTATATTGATATTATGAGATTGTACTCCACGTATGTTTGGACCACTGCTTTTGGTCCATTCATTATGAAATATTTACAGAATGTGAAGAGCAGCTGGTATTTTCATTCAAAGGCAATAGGAGGACACACTGTCCAATGTTTGCACACTTTCATTATAAAATATTAAAATATTATTCAAATACCTTTTACTGCTAAATACAAGAAATCAGCAAAGGAATGAGCTAAATCACAATGTTTGTTACTGTAAAAGAATAATAGCTTTTGGCTCTGGAGGCTAATGTTCTATTTTCTGCTGTCTGCTGTCTGTCGACTCAGAGACTCTGGAGGATCATAGCCTTTAATGTCACTCATAAGGTCAGTCTGGAGATTATGCCTCTGTCCCTTTCTCTCTTTCACTCACTCACTCACTCACTCACTCTGTCCCTCTCTCTCTCTGTGTCTCCTCTGTTTCTCCTTCACTCGTTCATCCATCGGAGAGAGGGATGGAAGCTGTGCTCTGATCCAGGGCAGTCATGTGCCTGGCTCAGGGCCAAAGACCCTACTGTGAACTTACACATATCTAGACACAATTAAATATGCATGTGTGCCACTGAAGAACCTTGAGCTGTCAACTTGGCCACTGTCCTGCTGATGCTGTTGCTTGTATGGGTTTGTGTTGACATTTGGACATCAGATGAAAAAGATGTACTGAAAAACAAAGCTAACCTGCAGTACAAAAACGAGTCCTTACATTATTATTATATTATTATTATTAATATATTTTATTTATTTATTTATTTATTTATCATTATTATTATTATTATTATTACTATTATTATATTTTATTTATTATTATTATTATTATTATTATTATATTTTATTTATTTATTATTATTATTATATTTTATTTATTATTGTTGTTGTTGTTGTTGTTGTTGAGTTGTTATTCATATAATTGTTGTTATTATTATTATTATTATATTTATTATTATTATATTTTATTTATTTATTATTATTATTATTATTATTATTATTATTATTATTATTATTATTATTATTGTTGTTGTTTAGTTGTTATTTATATAATAATAATAATAATAATAATAATAATTATTATTATTATTATTATTATTATTATATGGAATATTAGAATTGCATATATAATACATATAGGACACACACACACACACACACACACACACACACACACAGTATTAGCAGCAAGTGGACAGTCAGTTCTAGAAGTTGATGTGTTGGAGTATGAAAACATATACAGGGGTTAGTCAAAGTAGACCAAGGAAGGATAACCGGTGAATGAGAAACAGGGTCATGGCTGCCCAAGGCGTACTGAAGTGTGTGGGGAGTGAAGAGCAGCCAGCCCACAGAAGAGCTACTGTAGCAGAAATAGCTGAAAAAGTTCATGCAAAAGTTAACTTAAACTTCATGCCGGGTACAGGGCTGTGTAGCCACTGACCAGTCAGAGTGCCCACACTGACCCCTGCCTGTATGGTACATACAAATATACACGTGAGCTTTAGAACTGGACCACAGAGCAATGGCAGAATGAGGCTCTTGCAGCAGGATAATGCCACACTGCAAAGTCTGATCAGGAAGTCTAAGGATCAAGACAAAAAGCTCAAAGTGTTGCTCTCTGAATTCCCTAGATCGCAATCTAACTGAGCATCTGGAAGATGTGCTGGACACTCGGTTATGGCTCAACCTCACAACTTATAGGACTTAAAGGATCTGCTGCTAATATGCCACATACCACAGGATACCTTCAGAGGTCTTGTGGAATCCATGCCTCAATGGACTAGAGCTGCTTTGGTGGCAATACACACAACATTAGAAAAGTTAATTTAACAGATTTTTCAAAAGAATTAAACCATTAAACTTTCACACTGAATTAATGCCAAGGTTTCCAGGGTTGAGTGAGCCGTGCCTCGTTAAAACATGATGCTATATCGGAGCTAGTAGGCATCCTGCGAGGGATCTTTACTCACAGACTCTTTCCCAGGCAAGTCGTTTGACTGTAGTCCATGGACTAGTGAGACTAACCCCTGCCAGCTATAGCAGGGCTTGTGAAATCCACATCTCAATGGGCCAGGGCTGTTTTAGTGGCTTAAAGGGGACCTACACAATACTAGGCAGGTGGTTTTATTGTGACTGAAGGGTGTATCATTACAGATGAGAATATAAGTACCAGATCCTTACAATCCATAACATAAAAAGCATTGGTGTGTGTGTGTGTGTGTGTGTGTGTGTGTGTTCACACAGAGGGTATACTCACTTCTTTGAAAGTGTGTGTTTGTGTGTGAGGGAGTGCATCTGGTTTTCCTTTTGTTTGGTGCTTCTTTGATGCCTCCCCCACCCCAGGCTGCAGAAGAAACTCAAGCATCAAGATGGTCAGCAGTATTGACCAATCAATACAATAGAGTGCATTCATCCAGCCATCTAATGCAGTTACGCTCGCCCAAACACAACAGAGTGTCAGTGTGTTTATTTAGCTAACTCCCCAGCCGAGACACTTCATAAAAATCCAACAGAACATAGAGCTGAAGAAAGAGAATGCAGACAAACAAGGAGACATACTTGCCACTAGCTGTTTCATCTGCACTATATTGTCCTTAAGCGTCAATGGAGAGCACACTTTTGAGGAACGTTTGGACTGGGGCCACACACCAAGGTTTAGCACCATATTTGTTCCTGTAAATGGACCATAATTGGACCAAGTGCTCCTGTGGGGTCTTTGTGTGTGTGCGCGCGTGAAAGGCTGATTGGCGTTAAGTGGATATTCCTTTGGTTGAAGGGCTTAGGCGCTGGGTGGTGATGCATTATGGGTAGAGTCTTGTATCTACTGAAGAAGACAAAGAAACAGGCAGCTGCAGGACGAGATCGAGGGCCAATCCAACACTGGCCAGTCTGCCGTAGAAGAACAAAGGAGCTCCCTTCAATCTGGCCTGAACTCAATGCAAACTCCTACACCTGACCTTCACCTCTGACTCATCTCAATCACTGTGACCTCTCATCCACGTGGGCTTAACCAGTTCTCCATAGTAAGGCCTGAGTGCAATAAATACTTTGATATTTGATGATATTAGGGAGCCACAACATTTCTAAATCAGTATCAGCAAATGTCATTTTATATTCAATTATTTATTTATTTTATTTTTATGTTTATTTTTTATTTTATGTCTAGAATTTGACTATAGCAGTGGCCAATTAACACATCCCATCCACTAGGGGGCTCTCCCCTTCACTTTGCAATGTTCCTGACTCTAAGGGTGAAGACAAGCACAAGCCTCCTCTGATGTGTGTGATGTGGCCACTGCCTCTTTTCTAACAAACCATATGGCTAGAAAGTGAGTTTTAATCAATATTTTAAAGAAAAATAGTTAATACTTATTTTAACAAAACAACAGAAAACCTAAAATATTTTTTTTTTGTGAACAAAAGTAAAAATTATATCTAGAGCCCTATTAAAATTATATCTAGAGCCATACTAAATCCATGGCATTGAAAACTGCATCAATGACTTTTTCTGTGGAGTAGAGCACTTGCTATGAAAATTCTGGGTGTGTTAAACCTTCTAAAAATACTATCCAAATTTTAGATTTATGTAACAATGTGTAGTGAAATTTTTGATATGGGGGAGGGGGGCTCAAGACCAAAGAATCTTTCACACCAAAGTCAAACGGGGTTTCTGGGTTGAGTGAGCTGTGCCTCGTCAAAAAGAGATGCCACATTGTAGCTACTAGGCTTCCTGTGAGGAATTTTCCCCCATAACTAATGACTCTTTTCAGTGACCATGGACTGGGTAGAAAGTTGTTATATATGTTTAACTGCAGTGATGAGCCTGTTCATCAGGCTCAGAACTGCACTCACAATGTGCACATTTGCCCTGAAAGTCACCCGGAGACCATAAAGAATACACACTTCTATTCTGCACTTTTCTTATAATTATGAAATCTGTGATGTTTGAACAAACTTTAGAAGGTCCCTAATTATATTTAAAAAATAAGTGTATGGTAACAGACATAACCATACAAAATTCCATCACTTGTAAAAAAAATTATCAGAAAAAATACACAAAAACTGAAATTTCTTTGCAATTGTAAAAAAATCAAATGACAAGGAATTTTCCTCGGATTGAAGGTATTTGCAATATAACATAAGCAACTTCAAAGCTCAGCAATACAGAAAAATCCATGGAATGTTAACACTGGTTGATTTTATCAGTAGCCAATGAATCGGTCAGGTCCTGCATAATATCCATCTCATTACCACCAGCACTAAACCTCATTCAGACAACACAACCTAGTGCTTAAAGGCTAGTTTGACTACAAACGCTAACAATGAGTGACTGTCAATTAACATTAACCACAGCATAACAACCCTTTAACCCTTTATTTCTCAGTGTAACTCTGAACACCGGGGGCCCTTCCCGTTCTATTTCCTGAGCCACTTATCCCTCGGGGCTAAACCGGCTCCATCTGCAGCATATCAATTCAACATTATCGACTGATCTGTGCGAGCTCACGTGTGGTCGATACTGTATGAAATTTACAGCTGAAAGCTGGATGTCACCACAAAGCCATGAGGTACGCACAGGTCACTGCACATTAGTAAAGTGTGCAGCCATTCCTTCATACGTGTGAAAAAAGACAAACGTCTCTGAGGACATTCTAATCAGACCCCTGATTGTCCCTTGTTTATAAAGTCACAGTGCTGGGGTCACCGTTTCGGCAAGGTGGTAGATTTGGCGGAGCTCCACGGGGCCTGGTAAGCCGATGAAGAGGTGTTGGGATGAATAATGCATAGCGCAGCTGCTGGGGAGTTTTTGATCTCTCTCAACTTCACAGCAGCTGCCACTGGGGGAGAGATCCGAGCCTAGCGTCTGCTCCGACCACATCTGCCTGTCGAGAGCACTTACTGAGATACACCAGCAAAGATATCTTCCTTCTGTCTGCTGGAGGAGGAGGAGGAAGGGGGCCAAGCACAGACAAATCTATACTCAATCTGCGCTCACTCAAAGTGTGTTTGCTGTAGTATTGTAACCAGTGCAATATCAATACTTATCACATGCTCATATATATTGTACATTGTATGGTTCCTTAAAGGTTCTTTAGTAAAGACAATGCTTATATACAGACTCAAAGAAACACTGTAAACATATTAATTTGCCTGGTTAAATGGTTTTAGGATGAACTTTTAGATTATAGAGGAAAATGCTATTGCTCAAATGTTGCTCTTTGATGGCTCAGGAGATTTAATTGAGATTCTCCTAAAATTAATTTTAGAGAAATAGCACGAGACAAAAAGGAAGTTGAGATAAACAATATAACAGACATTCACAGCATCAAGCCTGAGATGACTCTTAGTCTTAAATGAGAAATGGCTGAGTTCATATTGAGATGTCTTTAGTTAATATGAGCGCTACTATTGTAGCAAATCTGAGCACAATTTGAGACTTTACTGAGATCTATTATACAGAAATGTGAAACACCTCACATCTTCATTTCCTCAGGGGAAATATCATTTATGCACCAAATCTGGTAATATTACAAGCTGAGGAACCGTTCTTTAGTACCTTGTAGGGTCATGTTTACATGCAAACAATGAGTTTACTGGATTAGGTTGTGTATAAGACAAACTGAAGAATTTCCAGCTAAACTAAAAGTATACAAGTTTCAGTACAGTGATGTGCAGTACTGAACAAATATTTCCCCTTATGTAATACAGTGGTAACCCTACTTACGAGTTTAATCCGTGCAGGAGCCGAGCTCGTTAGCTGGTTTGCTCGTTAGCTGGTTTACTCGTTAGCTGGATGCATTTTCCCCATAAGAATACATGTAAAACTGATTAATCCGTGTCAGCATGCCAATATACAGTATACTTTAATATGCTAAATAATGTGTTTATATGGGTTTTTTAAAACATAAACGAGACGATGACGACGCTCTTGTACGCTGGCGGCAAAGGAGGACAGGAGGATGGGTGTACGTGTATGGCATGGTCACACTTGTCATATGAAAAGTAAAAGTAAAATTTCTCTAACTTTCTTGTTCACTACCTTTTGCTACCTTAGCGTCGCTTTCACTAGCACTTTCACTTTTACTGGCGGTCAAAGGTAATGACTGACCTCTTCTTCTACGGTAGCATGTAGGGGATGCTACGACTGCAGCACCCCTAGCGGTCGGCATACTTGAACAAATTTACGCTACTCGTTACTTGGAATTTTACTCGTTACCTGGAACAAAAATATTCCGAGATCTCGACTCGTTACCTGGAATACTCGTTAGTAGGGATGCTCGTAAGTAGGGTTACCACTGTATATGTATTAAATATCAATAATTCATGCAATATAGCCATCATAAAACAGTGAGCTACGCCAAAGCTTTGCTCTCATAGAAATACTATGGAGTCAATATCAACATATTGACACAATACAATAGCAGTAACTATTGTCACACTGCACTGAGCAAAGCTCCACCCTTTACGTTTCAATGGTAATACTAATAAAACTGAGCTACTGTGACCCGACACTCACCAAAGCTTGTCTTCTCCCTTTACAGTAGCAACTGTGTTCTCCAGCCAGAAACTCCGTCTCTCCAATGAGCTTCCTGAACGTCTCACTGTTTACCTCATTAAAACCCAAACTCTTAGATCTCCCCAATGTCTGGGAAGCGATCAATTATGATAAACAGAAGCAGTCAGAGGTTCACGTTCATTTTATTATGTTTTTTTTTTGTATGTGTGTCCATGTAAAGCTGGTCTGCCTTTGAGTGGCAGACACTTTTCTTTTGAGGCATTTCAGATGATGCCGCCCTGCTGTTTAACCAAGCACAAGCCAAACTATATTAACCCCATGCTGTTCAGAGTAAAGCTAAACATGTGCTTTTGTGCACGCTAGCATACAACACACACATAATTAGGCTCAAAAATGCACCAAATTGAAAGTTGCTGCCTTTCACAACTGTACGTTTATCTTGCAACAATGAGAATGTAAATTTGTATTATGCTGAAGTTAAATACATGTAAATGAATGAAAATGTCTCTTATTAAAATAAGCTTTTTAACTGATGGTGTTACTAAAGCTTTAGATGGCAGCAGTGAGTAATGTTTGTACTTGAGCTTGAGCTCTGCCTCTAGTCAATTTGCAGCTACTGTGTACTAGAGTAGTGTTTTGGCAAGAACCGGTCGATACGATATGTATCATGATACATGATACTGTATGCTAGGTTTATTTAAAGAAAACTGTCAGCAGTGCATGCTTACGGTACTTGTTTATGTGGCGTGGAAGAGTGTAATGGCTGATGCTAGGTTACAACACTGCCATCTAGTGGTGATGGGTTTAAACAAAACAAAATAAAACAAACACAAAATAAAACATAAACCTACACATGCAAACTATTCATTAAAAGTCCTGTGTTTCTGAGAAATGATACAGTATCACAAAACATTATATCACGATACTCAAGTGTACTCAGACAGGAAGCAGGACAACTGGTCATTTCATTTGGCCACTTTATGCTTGTTCTTAGCTGCATACACTCAATAACATAACTTTCAATGTATTATATGTATAAGTTACAATTCTATAAAATGTAATATATTGTGATATTGTAAGAAATATGCTATATTCATATTTTAGAATCTAATTTTAAAAACAGCTAGCTTTGCTAATGCACTCTTATGCTACATGTTTAATTTGGAGAGGAAGAGTATTGTGGCTGAAAATAGATTACTGCCATCTAGTGGCTAGGGCTTGAAATACAACACAAAATCTTTGCAAATAAACTATTAATTAAAAAAGTATTTTCTTACACCACTAGCGTTCAGTGTATGAACTTTGCTTTCTTTAGCTTTTAAGTGTGGTAACAAGGCTAATATAAGTCTATAAAAGTCACCAACGTCTATTATTTCATAGCTACATTAGCATTGTTGCTCCAAAAATAAAAAAGCAAACCTCAGACATCAAACATATCTCGGGGAGTCGACTACGTCTGGGCTAAAGAAAGCATTGTGTCAAGATTTTTGGTCAACGATGCTTACCATGGTACAATTATAATGGAAGAACCATGGACACCATCTTGATAGCAGTACCGTGGTTCAGTAGGATGGAATGCCAGAGTAAAGAGTATAATGGTACAACAACTAGACTATATTATTATTACTTTACCAATGTGACTGCACACAACAGAATATGATCCCGCTTTTAACTCATCAGTGCAGTGAAACACACACACTAGTGAACACTAGGCTGTGAGAACATGTGCCTGAAGCTGTGGGCAGCCCTATCCATGGCGCCAGGGGAGCAGTTGGGGGTTAGGTGCCTTGTTCAAGGACACTTCTGTAACCACCAGGCCATGGCTGCCTTCCAGTGTTGCTATTATATCAACCCTGAACATCATATAAACACCACATAAAGAGATTCATAAACACATTAAGGTCAGGTTAAACAGGTATCATGCTGGTCTAAACACAAAATGTGCAACACAGGCACTTCCACACTGACAGTTAAATGCACTATTGACACAATTGTGGAAGTACTATATGTGCAGAAAGTATATATTGATGTTTCTATAAAGCATTATCAAATCAAATGGTATACTGGACTATATCAGAGCAATACCATCATGCAATTCACTCATAGACACGGTAGCACTGTCACAGCAGGTGCATGTCTGTGAAAGCCTGCCTGCTACAAAAAACCCTGCACAGGACTTAGATATAACAGAGCGTGAACATCCTCTACAGAGACAGCGTTTTTTTTTTTTTTTTTTTTGGTTTTTTTCCAGCACCAGAGCAACTGGCTCCCAGATTAAAGTCTTCAGCATAAAGAAACATCACAACTTTATATCAGAAGAAAGGATGGGAGCATAAACAGGTTAAGTTTGAGAAATGGAGCATTTCTATTGGCCCATTCATGAGGAAACATCCCTTATAAAAAACTACAACCATCACAGTGGTGTCCAAAAAGCATCATTAAACCATCTTTGAGTTTAAGCAGTGGTACACTGGGTAATCATTTTGGATAGCATGATGGGACTTTTTTGTTGTGCTGCTTTGTTGCAAAAAAATGAATATGGGTTTGTTTGTTGTATATGTCATATAAAGGTACAGCCTCACATAATATTATATCAACAAAAAGCTGTGTAAGAGCATGTGAAGCATGTTTTTACACTATAATGTCTTTATTATACATTTCAGGTTTATCTCCATGCCAGCTCCCAGTGCAGCATCCTAGTGTTTACAGCACTACTTACTCAAGTGCAGCTTGTTTTATACTGTATTGTAATGTCTTTCTGAAAGATTTCAGAGGTAGCAGAGAGGCTGAGGAGCACATATATCTCACTGTGTGCCAGATCTGGGCGTTCAGAGATGATGTAAAAGCGCTGATACTGGAGACAGTAGATGCTGATAAGACAGCAGTGAGTTTTCTTACCTTCAGCTGCTGATGGAACAGGGTCTGGTCTGGTCTGGTCTGGATTGTTGCACTTGCAGCGGTGACACGCGCTGGTGTTCAGATGATGCTCAGGCTCGCGGCGACCAAAAAAACTCAGCTCAGACCGTCAGAGGACCACCGAGACCGGAGAAACGACCTCGTGCTCGTGCCTACCGGAGAGCAGCAGAGGTGCGCGCGCTCTCCCGGTAGGAAGCTGTGAAACAAAGACGGGGCTCACTGGCAGCAGGCGGGCAGGAGAAGTGCTCCTGCTCCCCCCAAACCTCCTCCTCCTCCTCCTCCTCCCGCAGGGGGAACGTCACCCACGGCCCCCTCGCGCTCCTGATCCGGGTTGCCAGATTACTACAGTGGATTTTAACTCTAAAGTGCCCAACAACACAGCTTTTCAAACCACATTAAAGCTAGTGGTTCTCGATGCTGGTCCAGGAGAACCCTGTTCTCCCTGCTCTAACACACTTCAGCTCAGACTCAGCTTGTTCATTATCTCATTATCTCATTATCTCATTAGCTGGATCAGGTGTGCTGGGGGGGGGGGGGTAGAACCTCAAACAAAGGTTCTGCAGGACCAGGACTGAGAACCACTAAACCTAATAATAAACTGCTGATATCCTGAAATAGGCAGCTCAGTAATTATTCATGATCAATTATGTTAGATGTTTTATAAGTTTGGTTTTAAATGCACCTTCAATGATGGGGCACGTGACTCCTATGCAAAAATAAACCTGCAAGCAAGCAAAGAAGTCAAACATATAATAAACGTGCAATTTCAAACAAAATCCGCTCAAATTGGCGGTAAACCGCCCAATCTGGCAACACAGGTCCTGCTCATGCGCACAGGCCCTTGTTAGGACGTGAGGACCCACTTTAATTTTGGAGACCCCCCCACCCCCACCCCCTTTCGATCACAGCAGCTCTCTGCAGTGTCAGGATTAGAAGCAGGACTGGAATAAGGTTTTACACTGAAGATGGGAAAAACTTTATAATATGGCCAAATGTTTGTGGACACCTACTAATGAATGTATTCAGCTACTTTAAGTTGAAACCACTGATGACACAGATGTGCAAATGCACACACACAGCTTGTCTAGTCCCTGTTGAAGTATTGCCAATAGAATATGACTCTCTGGAGCAGATAAACATGAATCTATTGACACCATATCTAATGCCAGGTGTGGGCTAGAGGAGTATAAAGCCCCCCAGCAGTGAGCAGTGGCACTGTGTTCTCTGGAATAACGGTACTCCACCTAACACTGTTGCGATGAGGTGGGCATCCTGACCTCACTAATGCTCTTGTTGAATATTCACAGCAGTGCTAGTATCTGTAGAAAGTCTTGCCTGGACAATAGAAACACTGACTCCAATAAAAGCAGGATAAACTCTTTTTAATACCCCTGATTTTGGAGGAAACAATGAATGAGCAAGTGTCCCAATACTTTTGTACAATTCCAAAAAAGTTGGGACATTATGTAAAATGTCCAAATCTCATAGAGTCATATTTTATTCACAATATAACGTCGAACACATATCAGATGTTGAAGGTGATGTATTTTACCATTACAAGAAAATATGAACTCATGGTATCAGCACATCTCAAAAAAATTGGGACAACAAAAGTTTGGCAATGAAAAAGCATTTTAGAGGGCAGCGTACACACCTGGCAAGGCACTATCAGTGCTGAAAAGTATAAATGCACATTAGCACATAACCTTTTTGTTATTTATTGGCATCAACCTTGGAGGAGAGAAAGAACAAGTTGCCCAGATGACTGTTTCACTTTCATAGTTTTTTTCATTGAATTCATTGAAGTCTCTGCTCATGATAAATTCAGTTAATCTAGCTATCTGGTCTTGCTAGTAATCATACTGTATCTTAAACTTTAAAGTAGCATGTATACCTGATGGTATCCCACAATGCAATAGGACAAAAATTTTCTTGGAAAATAATGGATATAAATACATGGATGTTGTGCATAGGTCCTAACGATGGGACTATAGAACTCGGTCTGTTTTTGCATTAGCTCCAGTCTTTTTTAAAAACGAAAAACAAAAATTTTGTGGTGACTCTCAAACTGACATTTGCCGGGTTTGCATGTTGTACAACCAACAAATTTTTTTTTTCACCAGTTTTTGCTGTAAATATAGTCATTTTACAGTTTTTGGTACTTTCAGGATTTACATTGATCAGGCTAGCTATCTCTGCCTGTTGTTTCTAATAGCCAGCTTGCATATTGTTAGTTTATCTAAGCAGTTAACATGTGTATAATTTCATTTAACAAGATACCAGCTCACTAAGCACTGAAAAACAGTTCTAAGTTAAAGGGAATGTAACTTTTTAAAGCATCTACAGCAGATCATCCCAAAAGATCATCTTCAGTGTTTAACCTCTGGAGGAGTCGGTGAGCTGGAGATTAAGGAAACTTCACAAAAACACTTGCATAAGTCAAACTAAACACTTACATAGCAAAACTAGAACAGACCCCAGAACCCTTAAAGGGTCTACTTTTCAAATATATACAGTATAGGTTGAATCAAAATATATTTTTAGATATTTGTGAGAGAAACTTAAGTAAGCAGAGACGCATTTTTCAGTGTGAGTCAGCGCGCTGCACTTTATTTTCCATACAGTCACTTGACCTGTTATTCATATGATAATGACATGGTAATTCCAGACATTCCATTGTTGGATTAACGGATATGGAATGTTTGAAAACTCTCTCACCTGAGTTTTCACGCCTATCACTGATTTTTCAATTGGGGGTTTGTGACTCAGTAAAACAGAGTGTCACCTCACATTAGTGAAGCTTTACAAATAAAACCACATACAATGTCTAAAAACTGTAATGAGCAGTGTGTAGCCAACACCTCTGTTTATTCAGTTCTGTGCTCAAAAGTCTTGGCTAGAAATGTTTAGAGTGTGTTTTCACAATATATCAGCACATCTGAAAACAGGTTTTTGTAAAGTCTAAGTTTAGAGCAGATTTAATAAAATATAGATTTATGACACTCTTACTGTTTTGACTGTTCCTAAGTTTGTGCTGAACAAAAGCCTGTGTAACACTTTGGAAAAGAATAATTTTAGATAGGTGTCATTTGTAAATAAGTCAAGTCATGTCATTCTACTGTACATCAGAGTGTCTGAAATACCCTCAGACTTCAGAGGGATAAGCTCTATAGTTATATTGGGGAAATCACATCACTGAAAGTCTTTAAGAAATATACAGAAAGTAGACAGATGACAGAATCCAAACATGAATTATTTCAGGCATTAAAAAAGTTTACTAATTATGAAATGAATAAGTGCTTTCATTTTGCAATTTCAGCTTAGAAATATTTCCACTATTTGTGTTTGTGTTTGTTTGGCATCCAGTGTGTAAACTAAGTCCAATTTCAACTTCAACACACCTCAGCACACTAAAGACTGGAACTGAGCATGGCTGTATTAATCTGTTCCCAATGTGTGCAGGAAGAGCACATGTGTCAAAGTCCAGTCCTGGAGGGCCAGATTCCTGCAGAGATTTGTGAACTTCCTGATCAAACACACCTGATTCAGCTCAGCAGGTAATGAGCAGGTTTAATTGTAGGGTCAGACCAGAGAAATCACCAAACTCTGGTACTCATGGTACTCACTTATGTGAACAGTTGCCACAGCCTTTAATGAAAGAGATGCTTAGAGAAAAAATGAGCAAAATAAGTAAAACTCATTTGAAAAGATCATTTGTGTATGAAAATCAATTCCTTAACCTCTCTGTAGTTCTCACACTATTGTAAGACACAGTGCTCCACAGGCCCTAGGCCACATGTTATAAACCATTAGCTTGCTTCACATGGCATGGCTGGTGTAGTCAGCTGACAGGTGCCAATGGCTGAGTTGATGGTAGGGCAATAGAGAGTCTGCACATGCTGGAGCTGGGTTAGCCCTTGGCGGCCATTGTCTGAGCCAAGCGACTTGCTTTTCAGAAGCAAGGCAGGTGGA